>VDFB02273159.1:0-68704 GCA_007258455.2 Sequoia sempervirens | reverse complement strand
CAATATCTACTATAGACCATTCCATGAGTTGGCGGGGCAAGAAAGCTTGTACGTTTTTGAACATGATATGCCCTGATTTGCTAGAAAGTATACAGCTAGATTTGACTCTGCATATATGCCAGTCTACAATATATATGTAATGTCCCTATTTTCGACATGATCATTTAGCATTTGGAGAGAGAGTTAGCTTATTCGTCATTCCCATAGGCTAATTCATGAGGTAAGAGAATGTGGTTTTCGGCCTTGCATAATTAGAAAACAATTCTTCATGGTTCAATTAATTTTATTTGGCTTGGAGGATTTGGTAATTAATTTCCCTTAATTTATTATTATTTTATGTGAAGTAAAATTATTTTTATAAATTTTCTATGGGGTTGGGTGACCCCTTTTGGGAGTTAAAAGGAGGGAAAAATCAAATAAAAAATAATATTTTGAATTATGGAAAAATGCAACCAAAATTGAGGAATAAAAAAGGAATAAAATCAAATTTGAAAAGGAGGAAATTGACACCCAAATTGGGTCGGCCAATTTGAAGGGATAAGGTGAGGTTGCTATATATACAAGTTCATTGTGGAGGCTTTTTATCATCATGCATATTTTCTTTTGTCTTGATCAACAATTTATTGTAGCTATTCCAAGGATGAAAACCCTTGCGAATTGTAGGCAAATTGGACAAAAACCTAGCTCATCTTGGATGGCATTTTGTGATGGAATTCACGCTCATATTTTCATATCAGATTAGGCATCATTTTGAGGGCATATTTGGTGTCATTTTGTCTAGGGTTTCACCCTAGAGTGGAGCGCCATATTTGGAGAAGTTGCGACTTGCTTTTGAGGGGGGCAATTTGGCATTTGGAGGTCATTGGGGAGCATTGCAAGGGTTTTAAACCCTCATCTTCAGACCAACAGGCCATCACACCTATTTGGTAGGGTTTGGAGGCATCTTCATCCATATTTTGCATTAGTATTTGCATTTTGTCATAGTTGGAGTAGTTCGCCCAGCTAGGGTTCATGTGGAGCATCATTTTCTCTATATTTTGGCATGTAACTAGGACTGATTTATAACAACAGACCTCTAAAATAATTTCTGAGTAGCAGCAGATTGGACAAATTGAAAATCAGATTTCTTGCATGTTTGGATGGTCATTTTGTTATTGCTCATTGCTGGTTATATTCATAATTGTAAGATAGTTATATTTTCCCTATTGTTTGAAGCATTTTGGTGGAATATATGTTTTCTGTTCATACTTGCTTGCAATCAGAAATTTCATATCAGAATTTAGGGTTTGAGCAGAAAATTGAAGAGTAGAAAATTAGGGCGGAATTTTTTAGTTTAAAAATCAGATTTTAGAGCAAAATCCTAGTTGGAATATTTCAATATATCTGTATATAATATAATTTAGATGCACCAATATATATTTGTAGTCGTAGGATCCAAGGAAGTAGAGGAGGGAAAAAAAAAAAAAAAAATAGTACATGAAGTGAAAATGTAAGCTAAACATGAAAATTTATTCGCTATCTTATGATAATCTTCATATTTATTGCCTTCATCAAGTTTCTTGGTGTGGTTTCATGGTAGACTAATTTATCAAGAAGTCAAAGAGTTTGCCTTAGCCCATGAATTTGTGTAATATTTAGTCATCAGTTTATTATTACTGGCAACCTTTCACTTGAGTGATTTATTTCTCTATTATCGATGACTACTCAATGACTTTTGTGGATATATAGAACAATCCATTGCAAAATTTCATGTCATTAGCATAAATGTCTCCATCATGGAACTTTTCTATAGCGGTATATTGACACACATCTTTTAACTAGGACATGTATCACACATCAAATCTACATGAAATAGTATAATTAGCAAAGTGGAGTGAAGCCTTGAAGGAAAAAGCGTTAACTATGCGACTACATTTGGTTAATTTGAGTAGATTGATATATGGTTGAGTGGGTTCCTCTATTGGTAAGATCAAGTGGTTTTAGTGACATAGCATGATGTAATCTTCTTACCTTTTGTAGTTCAATGAATTGAACCATTTTGTATCTTTGGCATCTATATATATGCTAATACTATAGAAATTTAATTATCTAAAATATCTTAGCAATCAATCATGTTAAGGGATTAATGGATTAAAGTATATAGCGTCACTTGCTTCTTTGCATCTACATATCTATCTTGAAGTAAGTCTAGACCATTGATCAATGCTACAATTTGATAAGCGCAATTAAACAACCTTTATGTGTTTGTGTACTATATATATCTATATAAAATGTAATTTAGATGCAACAATATATTTAATATATCTATAAGTTATATAGTTTGATATACGGTTGGGTGGGTTCCTGTATTGGCAAGACCAAGTGGTTTTTGTGACATAGCATGACGTAATCTTGTTATCTTTTTAGTTCAATGAATTGAATCATTTGGTATCTTGGGCATCTATAGATAATACTAATACTATAAAAATTTAATTGTCTAAAAGTATCTTAACAATCAATAATGTTAAGAACTCAATGGATTAAAACATATGGCTTAGGGATTATGAAGTATCCATGTCGTGCTTATAACTTGCTTCTTTGCATCTACATTTCTATCTTGAAGTAAGTCTAGACCATTGATCAAAGCTACGATTTGAGAAGTGCAATTAAAAACCTTAGTGTTTGTGTACAATTTATTTTTATATATAATATAATTTAGATGCAACAATATATTTTTTATATCTATAAATTATATGATATACATGCACCAATATATAAGTCTTTGTATAATATATCTCTATATTATATATAACTAAATAGTGGATTGTTTATAATATAGTGAAATACATGCAATAAGCCTACTTTATTAGACATGAAAATAAATATATTTCACATTTTAGTCATGTCATTGTATATATTTCTTACAAAAATGACAACTACAAATTTAGATGATTGAATACAAGTTAAATTGATTCAATTTCGTCCATGGGCTCATCAAGGTCTATTTTGTTATGAATAGACTTTACATGCTTCTAAATACACTTTGAGAGATGTTTTTAATCAAGGTTTGGTTGATTATATGGTTTATAGTGAAACCTTTTATATTAAGGGTTTCATTATATGTATGTGAAACTGTTTAGATTAAAGGTTTCATTTAAACTATATATATATATATATATATATATATATATATATATATATATATATATATATATATATATATATATATATATATATATATATATATTCAAATCAACACATTAAAGCTTTTAGGTGTTGTTTTTTGGTTCCAAATGCCACGTAAAGGATTTGTGTTGGCATGGATTGCTCTCCTTTTACTATCCATTTTATAGCATTTCCTAATATTATGTTGTTTTACTTGTATACAAAATTGAAGTTGTACATGCACTATTGTTGGGATAATTTGATGTTTGTTTGTTACAACCTAGACTATATATATATATGTATATACATATTATGCATAATATATACATATATATGCTATTAGAGAAAAATATCCCAAAAATTGTAGTGTGTTAACAAACACAAGTTCATTTAATTGTTCACATGCCTATATATATATATATATAGGCATGTGAACAATTAAATGAACTTGTGTTTGTTAACACACTACAATTTTTGGGATATTTTGCTCTAATGGCATTGGATCAATTGTTTGTCCTCTTAGCGATATGTTATTGTGTTATTCTACTTGTATACAAATTTTTAGTAGTACATGCAATATTGTTGGGAAAAATTGAATTTTGTTCATTACTTCCTAGATAATATACATTTTTTTGGCAACCATGTGGGAGTGGTGAGAGGTTTGTAGAGCACCTTGTATTATAAGCAAATAATTTATGTAAAGTCTTACAAGACTTTACTTTGGCAATGACCCACTAGGCATTATGTGTTGTTAATTATTGTTCATTCCATTCTTGTTATATTTTATGTACATTTCTTAATTATTGTATGTACTATGACAAAATATTATATATCCAATTACAAGTTGTTTATTCCTTTCATTTATTGAAGTAGTTTGTGATGAGGTGAAAATTTATTTACTTAGCAACCTCTCAATAATACACAAACCAATGAGAACCATGTTATTAGAATAGTTCATTACATTAGGTTTTCATACACTATTGAGTATTTGTAATTGTGTAACTACATGTACTATTTTGATATATGCTTTATATATAATGGAGCCCCTAAAAAAAGACTCTTGAATATATGAGGCTTGTTAAAATTGGAACCAAATAAATTGAACCTTCTCAGTTATTGTGGTTTATATGTATGTATGTATGTACTTTTGTGTAAATATATGATTGCATATATGTACATGCTTATATATATATTCAACATAATATTGCACATAATGCTTCTTAAGCTCCATGGCTGCATGCAAGAAACTTATAAAACAAATTCCACATAATATATATGACTGAAACAAACTTGAAAAAGAGATTGCACACTTAGCCATGAAATGTCCTACTTCACCATATTTAAAACATCTCAACAACTTATAATTATTGCTAGATTGACTCTCTTGAAAAAGGTTTGGAACAAAATAGTTTAACAAAATGATCTATTCTAATCTACATAACAGATACCCAAAGCCTCTGCAGAGTTTGTTCGTTGCTGGCACAATAGATGTTTGAAGGTGAAAGGTATGGAGTTTGTTATCAATGAAGATTTCATTGCCTTCATTACTGGGTTGCCGACGAATTGCCACAAATTTTTTAAAGAAAGGAAGAGCAACAATGATGCTATGGATCAATTCTTCAAGGACAATGAATGAGTGAAGTTGATAAAGCTGCCCTTGTGGGGTTATGAACGGGTTTCCCTGAAGCGTATTTGGGCTGATGTGGTAGAAGTTATAATGTAGTATGCTACTCTTGATGGCTAGTTTACTGCTATTCTAGGGCACCATTTTACCTTGTTTAATCATTTTAGACATGGGGTGCATGATTCTTTCCTGTTTTTTCTTCTTTCGTCCTTGGAAGTTTTGGTTTATGCCCACTTAAAGAACCATAGGCCCCTTGTTCTCCACGAGGGCCTCATTTTTCTTATCATGGAGCATGTGAGAGCTCATACTTCGGCCAAGTATATTAAGGGGAAGGAGAAGGACATAAGTGAGGATTCTTTTTCGAGTGGCTCAAAGACGAGTGTTGATGGTGATGCTGATTGGAATGTGGATGAGGATAACACTTTGGGGGCTTCCTTGTCCCTTGTGGTTTCCCCCTCTAAAAAAAGGGAATTTAAATCTAAGGGTCCCGCCAAGAAGTTAGTTATGCAGAAGTCGAATTCCTGTGGGTCCCTATTTGATGGGGAAGACACTAATATAAGCTCGGGTGGAGCTCATCACTGTTTGTCTAAGGAGAATGCTGAGCTTCATGGCTAGGGCTTTGGTGTGTCTGGTTGTGAGGAGGAGGACCCGTTTGTTGAGGCTAGGGCTAATGTGGTTAAGGAGATTCTGCGGAGGGCTTTTAGAAGGATCGCTAAATTGAAGAAGCAGGGGTCGAAAGGTGGTAGGAAGGGTAAGAATGCTTCTCTGGAATAGGTAAAGGATGCAACACACAATATTGTTGATATTGATGATTCCCCTGCTCGACAGTCTTCTCCTCGTGGGGAGGGTGTTGGGGATCTAGGCAGTGAGGAGGCCCCGGTTGAGAGGACTATGAGTGAGGATGATGGTTTGAATCTAAAACTCAACAAGTTGGAGTCATTGAAGGTTAATCCTCTATTTGAGGATTTTTCTTATCTCAATGATGATAATACCTCCATGTTTGAGTTGTTGGATATGGATAGGTCGGGTGCCATGTGCACCTTTAAACTTGCTAAATGGGTGTTGCAATAATTTAACAAGGTTAATATTAAGATTAGGGGTTTGAAGGAGAACATGTCGAACCAGCTGAAGAGGTCTTCTTCAAACCTTCTTATTGAAAGGCTGGTAGATTTAGAATGCTCATTTTCTAATTTCAAAGCCCAATGTGAGAACTGCCTTAGTGAAATGAAGGGAAGGATTAAGGAAACGAATGAGGATATCAAGATATTACTGCAAGTTAGTCATAGCTCCATTAAAAATAGTGCGGAGTCCCTAAAGGTTTTGTTTGGTAAGATTAGTCAGCTCAGGGAGGATTAGTTGTATTTTGTGAACATGATTGAGAAGGACCAAATCTCCAAAGGTAAGGGGAAGAGGATTGCTAAAGAAGAGGCCAAAGGCCCGAGCACTAGAATAAGGGGGAACCTTAGGAAGACATTTGAAGAGGAAAATCAAGAATTAAGGGACATGGTTAACCTACATTGCAACTAGGAGATCGGGGTGGCTAACACCTTGAAAAATATGAAATAGTTTTTGTGTTTGTGTTGGTTTTTCTATTTCTGCTTCTTTGTTGTTGGGTCTCTATTTTTTGGCTGTAGGTTTACTTTTGGCTACTGCTACTGCTTTAATGTGTTTATCTCTCATTGCAACATTTTGTTCTAATGTGATGTAAAGGGTTTCGGGTCCCTTCAAAACATGTTTTTCCAATATAATTAGAATAGATACCTAAAACTCTATTAAATACATCAAAATCTAAATATCATTTATCATCTTAATCAATTCTCCATGAAGCTAGGAAAAGAAGTTGGTTGTTCGTATTGTGTAAAAATAGAGTAATTTCCAATTATATTTGAAGTGATTGGTTATGGAATATTATATTGTTTTAAGCAGATAGGGGCATGCCCAACTTGTAAATTATTAAGAGCTGCAAATGCAGGGGACAATATGCTGAACATGTCCATTAAAATGGGATGTTGGGATGGTAGAGGAGATACTGTTGAACTCATAGGTCTATTTTTGTGTGCTTGATTTACTTGCCTTTGGGTTGTCTTCAATTATTGAGAAATATTCATATGCTCCAGTCAAACCTCCTCTTGTCGTAGCCTACACTTCTCCTCTATCATTTTTTGTCTTCTTGGTTGATTCTCTAATCTTATTTTTTACTTCTTTGCCTAGTTTTCTTTCCATTCTACTTTCCTTTCTCCTTTACTCCCATTTCTTTTTTTGCAATTCTTCCATTTGTGTTTTATGTGTCTCTTGTTCATTAAGCATATCAATGTATGCATTTGATGTTAAAATTTGCGATTGTCTATTCAAACGAATCACCCTAGTTTGATCTCTCTATGACAATGACTACACTCTTTGCATTGAAAGCCTTAGAAATTTATTGAGTGACTACCTTGTTTGCAACTCATCATCTTGTGTGCATGCCACAAAGTTAGTGTCTTGTTCACTTGTAGCATTGTCATCTTCACATTCTACCCCATTATCTGCATCCTAATGAAGTAAAAATCCCACACAACCATCTCTCAAAACTTCAAACTTTCAAAACACATAATTTCAGTAAAAAGCATGAAAAAACAACCCTTTATTTCTCAGTGCACAATACATGAATAAATCTAAAAAATGGATCAATCTTGAAGATGAAGGCTAAGACAAGCAAATGAGATCAAATCCCAATCCAAACTATCTTAGAGCATTTTTAATATCAACATCAAAACCCCTCTTTCATGAAGAAAATCATTACACATAAATCCAACTACTGGAGGTAATTTTGATTTTTAATTTAAATTTGCATTACCTACAACAAAAATGAGATCCAATGGATTCCGCAATTACCAAACTATGCCACTCTTGCAATACAATCCACAGACAATCAAACATGAACTTCAAATGTTATGAAAAAAACAATTGCATGCAAGCCAAAACTTGACCATAACTCTCTCTTAGACACCAAAGAAACCAAGATCAGATTTAGAAATATGCACATAAACTCTTTTCAATTGAATCTCTTGCAATCAATATAGTTTCTTCTCCAAACTGAAATTACAATAGTTGCAGCCTCTTGGGCTAATAAACATGCATTCAAATTATAAATGAAAATGAACTACAACAACTCAATGGCTGATCATGAGCAATATATTTTCTCTTCCATGAATTAGCTTCTTGCACTTCAATTCTAGCTCCTGCAACCTTCTATCTTCAACAAAAACACCTCAACCATGAATTCCAAATCTTTTGTTGTTACAAAAGTCTTCTTCTAGCCTGTACAAACAAGTTTTATGTAGCTCCAAACCAAAAATCCACACCCAAGGATACTCTCTTTCAAATCTTGGAAAATGATTTCCTCAACTCTGGGTTACAACCTATCTTCAACCTCTGATCTTCAACCTGCAAATTGAAAAACCAAATAATACCAATTTTTCCTTCATTTTTATGAGATTATTAACCATGGATAACCATTGTGGTTACCACAAAAAACCATGAGTTACCACTCCAAAATCCAACCCCATATTTTGGGAGTTTTCAACAATATTTGCAAAATATGAAAATAATGCCATAAAATCACAATTGGGCTCCAAAAACCCACACCTAAATGGAGTAGAGCTCAATAATGGAATAAAAAAATTCATTAATTAGGCCAGATGGGTTGCACATGGCCACCTCCACCAAAAACCAATCAAATTGTTCAACTATGATCACTCCATAACTCCACCCAAAACCTGAAATAGAAATGTATTGACATGCAAATTGTTGGAGTACAAGAAGCACTGAGGGGGGGGGGATGAATCAGTGTTTCAATAATCAATTTTAGTTCAATAGTTTTTCAAAACACATAATCTCTTTGTCATCGTTGAATGTTCAATTTTAAGAGTGTAACCAAATGTGATAGCCAATAGTAGATCTTTAAACAACATGAAAACTCAAATGTTGCAAAGTAGATAAAGAAAGCAACAAGACCAAATTGCATGAAACACAATTATCACATGGACCACAAAATAATCATAACATAGTATTTTTCATGAGTGGAAAACCCTCAGAGGGATAAAAAATCACTCGAGAAAATGCCTCATTGACTTAATAAAATCCCATTGATTACAAAGCCTCACTAGCTACTTTTTGTGGCTCACTCGCAAAGCCTCATCGGCTACAAAAATGCCTCACTGGAAAAGCCTCATTGGCTACACAAAATGCCTCACTGGCAAAGTCTCACTGGCTACAAAAATGCCTCACTAGCAAACACAACTGCCTCATTGGTAAAAAGGTCATCTTTGTTTCACTGACTTGACCTTACAACATTTTGTAAATATTGAAAGAATAAAAGACAGAGGGTTTCTCTGTTTCACTATAGTTCATTACAACTTTTTGCATTAACACATTTTATGTCCTGTAAATTTCATTGATTGAAATCTAGAAAACACAAAACATATTAATTTTGTCTCTTCACTGTTTTTGCATATTACAAATCAAGTTTCAATGTTCTCTTCAATAGTAATGACTCTTAACAGAGTATATTATCACATAAATGCATTCATATCATATGGTCAAGTGATTTCAACATGATAATCAACCAGCATAACAAAGCTACTTGAGAACAACTTATAAACTGTAAACCTGCTCATAACTGAATGCATCACCAAATGGTGATAACTACCATAAAGATACCTATCACCGAAGATCAATTCCATTGCAAGATACACAAATACAGTTTGCAAAACCCTTCGATATTTTTGGAACAATATAGCCTATAATGTAAGAAAGGCAGGTTAAGATACACGAGTCATAGTCTACTAGTGAAGTTGAAAACACAAACCCACTGCCTGAAACCAAAGTTCATCAACCGCCATACCACCAACATTGTCACATTGAAACCATAATGTATTTAAACCCTAACTTCCACTGTCAAAGCCTTTGTGCCCTAGCACACTGCTGTGTTATGATGAACAAAACATAATCATGTGTCCAAAACAATAAGCTCAAGAACCTTTGTAAAATTGCTGCTCACCAAGCCTCGACCCATGTCGTGTCAAACCCTAAGATTGTTGCGTATACACCATTCTCCCAAGTTTCCTTTAAGCCCTAACTTATCCATCAAGTTTTACACAATGATTAACTTTTAGGGAAAAATAATATCAAAGCATATCCATTATTCCTTTTACACAATAAAACCACAAGCATCATTGTGTCAGCATTTACCATTATGGTTTTGTTTATTTTGCATGAATATAATAAAACATCCCAATGATCAATGCCTTGTGTTGATCTAAGTCACAAGAGCTTTATGTGTTAAGTCAAGGCTTTAGACTTTAATTATTATTGTTTCCTTCATAGAAACACTGATATCCAAATGTCATCGAATATCAACCAAATCCATAAACCTTATGCAGTTCAAAAACTATGTATCAAGATGAATATTCAACTTGACATCAATGCCAAACTTACCTAATGTCAAAGGGGTCAACAAACTCCCCCTTTGGAATTGATGTCAAACCCTGTCACTGCCATCAAAAGATTATTATCTGTATAAACATCAAACAACCACTGTGAGAATGCTGCCCACTGTCAAAATGAAACAATATATAACTGCAAGCAAAATATAGGACTGTTGATACCCACTGTCCACTACCAAATACAACAAAAGTAGCTACAAAAATAGAGTATATGATGCCAAAAAATGCAACAAGCTAAAAGTGCAACAATGAGTATATGATGAGTAACCAAAGTACAACAATCCTCTAAAAGTGCAACAATTCAATCTTGAGTAACCAAAGTACAACAATCCTCTAAAAGTGCAGCAATTCAATCCCAAGTAACCAAAGTACAACAATCATCTAAAAGTGCAACAATTCAATCCTAATATGAATCTTGTTCATCTCCCCCTTTTGACAACAATGCCAAAGGTCAAAGGGGTACAAGCTGAAGTAACTGAATATCCATGAATAGAAACCACAAAAGATAAAGAAACTGTGATAGATAAATACGTTACCAGCAGTGCAACCTGTATAGAGGAGCCAAGCACCAAGAAACCAACTGAATAAGCCTTATAAAATGCTGTCACAGTGAACATCAAAACACTGTTAGATCCAAAATATGTAATCCTCAATAAGAATACTATCATAATGCATCATAATGACCACCATAATGCAGAACACTTCTAAATCACACATGTCACCAAGAGAGTATATTCCAGAGAGAGGTGTAGAAGTCTCATAGAGCAACAGATATTAGTATGGAGCATCAAGACTTAACAATCATCCACTGTATCCTCATGGTGCACAATACCATAGATAATCACAAATTGAACATGGAAAAACATGAACAGACTGTCATTATTGTAAGAAGTATGCATCAAAAACACACAGTGAAGAGGCAAATCACTGGACCAAGAACTTCTTATGCATATTGAGTAGCTGAACATAAAAGAACATGCATGAAATATGGACCACCCCTAAAAACTTGCAAAATAGATTTGTGTATCACTAGTACTAGACATAAACAAGATGAACTGCTCCCCCTAAAATTAATGATGTCAACTAAAATTGTCAAAACAAGTCACTGATTCAACTATCTCCATATAACAACAAACATCTAAATTTGTTTTGTATTCAAGCACTGCTCATGTTCTTGCAAGTTCAAGCATCAAGGCAACACTACAAGGTTGCAAGATCATACCAACAACTTCAAAGTATCCACAACACTATTCAAAAGCAAATGCTCATTGCAAATAGAATGTTGATTGAGTGTAAATATCACTACAAAATGTTGATTGAGTGTAAATATCACTACAAATATTGTCACTACAAGAGCAAATGTCTGCCACTGAACATTCTCGTCACATGTATTTTTTGCAAACTACTGTCACCACAGTTAACTATCACATGTACTACTTACAAACCACACCCACAACACTGCAAACTGCAAAAAAATAGTCAGTTCAAAGACATTTTATCACACACAACCATACTATCTCAGTCTGTAATACTGCCATGAGGACTAGAACACTGAATCCACTATTATTTCTCACATACTTGTTGAGCACATCAAGATTCATAACATGTTTAGATATCATTCAAAACCTCTCATAGAACTCTCTGCCATCAGTGTCTTTTTCGTGTCCCAGACTATATCTTAATGTCATCAAAGCACTTCATTTTCAAAACAGACCTTCGGTCTTCTACGGACAATTATCAAAATTGAATGTTACCATTCATCTAACCGTCAAAGAATGGTATTTGGAAAGAACTGTTACCATGTTTGAATGATGAACTTTGATCTCTTCTTGCCGCCAACATAAACTTCTAAGGATAGTCGTTGATCTTTCTTTAGATGAATGAATAAAGTATAAAAAGTTGCTTGATCGGTTAAAGAATAAGAAAGGGCTGGTTCATCATGAAAATAGATCATATGTTGTATCTATGTTTCTGCACTTTGCATATACATTTACTAGGGTGCTGCTACTAAAAAACCTCTTCCATTGTGCTTTAATGGATGTTCAAACTCTACTCACTTTAGTGTAGGCTTAAAAAGAACCAAAACACCCTTATATTTGCAAAAAGCTTGATGAAAAATTGACCATACTAAGAGCTATCGTATGAGGAGCCTGGGAATGCTAAGTTTCATGTGCCATCGATATTAGAAAAAGGTAAGTTTCATTGGAAAGATCTAAAAACACATTTTCTAGGAGCTTTCAAAGCATGTTCTGCAATCATGATAGCATACTAGACCGTGTTGTCTTTGAGGTATGCTATTAAACATTTTTCGTACCTTCCTATGCTTCCATGTTCATGGCAACCCTACAATTAAGTCGTGAAAACGTTGCTAAACAAATATATCAAGAGTTGGTGGATCTTTGAGAACCATTTGAATGAACATCAAGAATGTCATAAACTTTTGAGATTTGACCTTTGCAACCTTGTAACCAATGACCCTTTGTTTGTTGCATCAACATAAACTTTGATACCAAAGATTATCAATATGCAAGTTCCCAATGCATCAACACAAAACTGCATCAAACACCAATACCATAACTTCACAACAAAAACATCTACATATTGAATCATAAAAAATATAGAGTAGATGAAGTAAGACTCAGCCTGCCAATAGGAATATAGGTATCTTGGAACAATTGTGCATTGACGAACATTAAACATAGAATACCCCCCTTTTTTATGCAAAAACCACACTGTTAGAGAAGCAAATCAGTATCACCACAAAGACTTTTTTGAAAGAGAAGAACTAGAAGATGGTGTAATACTTTCTTAGCACTAATTCATCAATTCCAATACATGAACACATGCTCTCAAAGATAAGCAAGTAAAAAAACAACTGACAAAAACCATTGATCCACAGTTACAATATCTGACCCACAGTTCTACAAGAAATATTGTCAAAAACCATTGTTCAGGTTGTCATGAATAACATCACTATGACAAGTTCAACTACCATACAAGTACTTCTACAAAATAAGTATTGAGCACTAACCATGGATAGCACTGTGATCCTACAAACTTGTATTTTTCATTGTCAGAACGAGTCTTTGCAAGGTAACCACTATCAACTCCAAATGCCATCTAATACTTGAACCCCGACAATGTTTCAATTAAAACATAGTCTTTGATTCCTCAATCGTTTTGAAAGATTAACTTGTTGCTGGTAAAATATGCTAGCTACCACATGTTACTGTACATTTTCATCAGCATAGCATTATATTGAGCACTGCTCTTTGTGTTTGTTGCTAACTAAAGTTAAGATATTAATGAGGTAAAAATAGTCATCACATAACAATACTCAATGTATTTTAATAATTCATCTTGATCATCATAATGTGAATAAAGGTCATGTTTAGGAATATGGAATGTCATCTCTGTGAGGTCTATCACCTTCCTTCATTGTGATTTTCCATGACTATAGTGTTTCTTCACAAACCTTCATCATTTTCACCTTTTGATGGATTTATCTACTGGAGTGATTGTTGACTGCCCTCATAAGGAACCTATCATCTTAGACCTTCACTACCTCTATCAAGGCTTGTGGTTATTCTTCTTCTTGATTTATACTCGGCTTATGAAGGTGTATCCACTTGATATGTAAAGAATGAAGGATTTATCAAACTGTCAATTTGCCAATGACTATTGCAACCAAACTATCAAAGCATTACTTACAAATATTAGAAGCCACCAAGAAGAACAATTCAAATCACTCATAGCACAGTTACCTTGAAATAACTATCTTAGATTGCAAATATTGGCATTGAATTAAACAAACTTGTATCATTACTGTGAAACACTTATGTCAATGTTGTCACTTGACACTTGTGAAACGAATGATTGCACATCAACTTTGCTACTACTCGTCCTGTGGTTAGTTCCTTTTGCAACTCATGAGCATTCATGTACAATTACTAAATTATCATGAGAAGCATACAAATAAGAAGTGAAGAAACAATAAGACATGGTAGAGATGCAGTCTCAGTAAACACTGACAACATCAAGCACTTAATCACTACTTAAAGAACATGAAGAAGCACAATACACTATTGACAAAGCTACTGTCTTGCAAAAGAAATTCATCACCAAGATTGTTACAACTATGGGGTTTGAATGTTAAAACTATAAACACCTCCCCCTAACTCTATGCTCCTTTTTTTTATGCACTTACAGATGTCACTTGTGTTGTATGCACAAGCTTAGACTCATCCTTCTCCTGATTTTTCTTTCTTCTCCAAACCTTTTGAAAGATTGTCTTCTTGAGATGTTTCCTTCTCCAAACTTCCTTCTCTGGTTTCTCAAACCTAGTTCTACAATGCTTTGCAACAAAACCATGGTTATGAAATTTATAACATGTTACATTCATATTCTCAAAGAATGCATATTGAGTCCTTTTAGACCTTCTTCTCCAATAGCTTACTTTATGCCCATAACCATTACATAAATAACAATAACCAGGACATGAATAACTGTACCTCACTGATTGATCTTGCCAAGTAGGTGGAGATCTTGTGAACCAGTTAGCTCTACTTTTTTTCCTCTATTGATGTCCTTGAACTATCTACTATCAGTAGTCTTAGGGGCAGTAGAATGATAATTTAAATCTATCTTCATTCTTGGTGTTTTTCTGACTCCATAACTCTATCTTTCTATAAAGCCCAAACTAGTAACATCCTTGTGATGTTTCTGCTTACTTAACATCTCATTCAACTTGTTGGTGCTCTCATCAATTTTTTTATTCTTTTCTGACTACTTTTTAACATTCTAGGATCTTTCCTTAGAGAGACTATTTCTCCTTCAAGCTTTTGGCATTTAACTATTTTGACTTCCAAATCAGACCTTGTCATATATGCTATTCTCTTGTTTTCTTCAATCCCTAATTTCAGATTGACAATCAACTCATCTTTTACAGTCTTTTCTTTTAACAAAGAGTTTTCCTCTAGTTGTGTTCTTAGATACAACACTTCAACCTCTATCTTTTGACAATCTTCTACTTTTGTGTGCAGCTTCATGCAAGTTGCTTCTTCAACTTTTCTAGACTCTTCCAATTGCAATTTTAAATCCCAATTCTCTTTTTTGAGTTTCCCAGTCTCATTAAGGGAATAAATAAGTTCACCTTCAAAATCAATTTCACATTCATCTTCAACATACTCTTGTTCAAAATCACTCACTAAGTGATCTTCTTTGTTTGCACTCTTCTCTACAAAATCATCTTTTGTACTAGGTTTAAGTGATGTTTGTTGTTCAACATTCTGCTAGGTATTTATTTTTTCTCTGTTTATTTTACTTTTTTCCATAACAAGTACTCCTTTACCAGGAACCCCTAAGTTGGTTAGACTTATGCAAGGGTATGGCTCTGATACCACTTTTTAGAGTATGGGAAACAATGAGAGGGGGGTGAATCAGTGTTTCAATAATCAATTTCAGTTCAATAGTTTTTCAAAACACATAATCTCTTTGTCATTGTTGAATGTTCAATTTCAAGATTGTAACCAAATGTGATAGCCAATAGCAGATCTTTAAACAACATGAAAACTCAAATACTACAAAGTAGATAAAGAAAGCAGTAAGATCAAATTGCATGAAACACAATTATCACATGGACAATAAAAGAATCATAACACAATATTTTTCATGAGTGGAAAACCCTCATAGGGATCAAAAACCACTCGAGAAAATGCCTCACTAGCTTAATAAAATCCCATTGATTATAGAGTCTTACTGGCTACTTTTTGTGCCTCATTGGAAAAGCCTCACTGGCTACAAAAATGCCTCACTGAAAAAGCCTCATTGGCTACAAAAAATGCTTCACTAGCTACAAAAAATGCCTCACTGGAAAAGCCTCATTGGTTACAAAAATGCCTCACGGGAAAAAAGGTCATCTTTGTCTCACTGACTTGACCTTACAACATTTTGTAAATATTGTAAGAATAAAAGACAAAGGGTTTCTCTGTTTCACTATAGTTCATTACAACTTTCTGCATTAACGCATTTTATGTCCTGTAGATTTCATTGATTGAAATCTAGAAAACACAAAACATATTAATTTTATCTCTTCACTATTTTTGCATATTACAAATCAAGTTTCAATGTTCTGTTCAACAGTAATGAATCTTAACAGAGTATATTATCACATAAATGCATTCATACCATATGGTCAAGTGATTTCAATATGATAATCAACCAACGGAACAAAGCTGCCTGAGAACAATTTATCAACTGTAAACCTGCTCATAACTGAATGCATCACCGAATGGTGATAACTACCATAAAGATACCTGTCACCGAAGATTGAGTCCCTTGCAAGACACAAAAATACAATTTGCAATACCCTTCAAGATTTTTGGAACAATATAGCCAATAATGTAAGAAAGGCAGGTCGAGATACATGAGTTATAGTCGATTGGTGAAGCTGAAAAACACAAACCCACTGCCTGAAACCAAAGTTTGTCAGCCACCATACCACCAACATTGTCACATTGAAACCATAATGTCTTCAAACCCTAACTTCCACTGTGAAAGCCTTCGTGCCCTAGCACACCGCTATGTGTTATGATGAAAAAAACATAATCATGTGCTCAAAACAATAAGCTCAAGAACCTTTGTAAAATTGCCGCTCACCAAGCCTCGACCCATGTCATTGTGTCAAACCCTAAGATTGTTGCCTATACACCATTCTCCCAAGTTTCCTTCAAGCCCTAACTCAACCATCGAGTTTTACACAATGATTAACATTTAGGGAAAAATAATATCAAAGCATATCCATTATGCCTTTTACACAATAAAACCACGAGCATCATTGTGTTGGCATTTACCATTATGGTTTTGTTTATTTTGCATGAATATAATAAAACATCCCAATGGTCAATGCCTTGTGTCAGTCTAAGTCACAAGAGATTTATGTGTTAAGTAAAGGCTTTAGATTTTAACTATTATTGATGCCTTCGTAGAAACAATGATATCCAAATGTCATTGAATATCAACCAAAGCCATAACCCTTATGCACTTCAAAAACTATGCATCAAGATGAATATTCAACTTGAAATCAATGCCAAACTTACCTAATGTCAAAGGGGTCAACAAAAAATTGGGCAGCCCATTAAAGATTACATGCAATGAAACATTCAAACATGCAAGATGCTCCCACTCCCCAAGATGGATGCCAAAATGGAAGATTCCTAGGGTATGCTTTGAAACGGTCACTAACATGTGTGCAACCTACATGAGTGCAACTACCAAAGGTCTTGGAAAAATATTAAATAAATGTTTAGACCCTTATTACATCAATTTATTCATCAAAACATTATTCCAGACTAAACTATAGAAAAAATTGAAATAATTAGTTTTGGGTGATGCAAGAATGTTCTCACAACCCAAGATTCTCCTACATTAGACACCTAGGGTAGGAAAATTTGTGAATATAGGTTCACAAAATGGAGTTGAGTGGCAATGCCACCCTTTCATATTGCAAGCAATCTTCAGCAAGTTCCATCACTGAAACTGGTACCTCTGATTTGTTCTTCTTTCTCCTCTTCCAACACTTAGCCAAAACAAGTACTGATGATTCTTCTGTGCACTCAACATCTTCAATGTGGAATCAACTCCACCATAAACCAACCACCTCCACCAAATACAACTCACACTCTTTTCCAATCTTGTGGGATTCAACCCACCATAGTCTGACCACCTCCACCAAAATGCACCTACACTAAAATTTGCAACACCAAACAAATCTTCTGCATACCAAACACCACTACCAAACTCTGTTTGACTCAACTTATTCAAAATATACAAATCACCATTTTTCTTGCATTTAAAAAAACATTAATCAATATTATCTTCTGCTGCAACTCTTTCATCTATACAAAATGCACTATCATCTTCATCATAAAAGTGAAAAATATTGTGTATTACCTCTTTCTCTATTACCTTTTTCTCACCACTGTCTGCTGCCATATCTTTTTCACCCTCACTCTTAACTGCACCTTCATTTTCCAATACTTTCAAGTCCTCCAAAGGACACTCATCCACTGCTATAACATCATTTTCCTCTTTGATTGTTGCACTTTATTTTTTCTTCTCATCCTCCGCTACAATCTCACCATCTTCCTTCACGCTATCCTCAAAGCATACTTTTGCAATATTTTCTCCATCTTGTTCACCTGCATACACAACTATGACAATTTTTTTGCCTTTCTTGTTTAGTATTTCTTCAGACACTTTCCAGATACCCTCAATCTTCAACCTCTCAAGTATAGACTGCCTCACATTCAATGATATGCCTACACACGACACACACTCCACCCCCAGGTCTTAGTGCAAACTACCTCCAATTGGTGCTTCTTCCTGCACACTTAGGAACACTACCTTCGATACCACTAAGTAGAAATCCCACACAAACCTCTCCCAAAACTTCAAACTTTTAAAATACATAATTCCAACAAAAAGTATGAAAAAACAACCCTTTATCTCTCAGTGCACAATACATGAATAAATATGAAAATTGATCAATCCTGAAGATGAAGGCTAAGATAAGCAACTAGAATCAAACCCCAATCCAAACCATCAAAACCCATCTTTCATGAAGAAATCCATTACACATAAATCCAATTATTGGAGGTAATTCTTATTTTTAATTTAAATTTGTATTACCTACAATGAGAATGAGATCCAATGGCTTCCACAATTACCAAACTATGCCACTCTTGCAACACAATCTATAGGCAATCAAACACTAACTTCAAATGCTTTGAAAAAATCAATTGCGAGTAAGCCAAAACCTGATCATAACTCTCTCTTGGACAACAAAGAACATGAATTCAAACAACCAATATCAGATTTAGAAATATGCACATAAACTCCTCTTTATTTCAACTAATTCTCCTGCAAACAACATAGTTTCTTCTCCAAACTAAAATTACAATAGTTGCAGCCTCTTAGGCTGATAAACATGCATTCAAATCAAAATAAAAATGACGTACAAAAAATCAAATGGCTGATCATGAGCAACATACTTACTCTTCCATGAATGAACTTCTTGTAGTTCAATTCTAGCTCCTGCAATCTTCTATATGAATTCCAAATCTTTTTCTGCTGCAAAATTCTTCTTCTAGCATTCACAAACAAGTTTTATGCAACTCCAAACCAAAAATCCACACCCAAGGATACTCTCCTTCAAATCTTGGAAAACGATTTCCTCAACATTGGGTTACAACCTGCCTTCAACCTCCTATCTTCAACCTACAAACTGAAAAACCAAATAATACCAAATTTTCCTTCATTTTTATGAGATGATTAACCATGAATATCCATTATGGTTACCACAAACCACCATGAGCAACCACTCCAAAATACAACCCCATATTTTGGGAGTTTTCAACAATGTTTGCAAAATTTGAAAATAATGCTATAAAGTCACAATTGGGATCCAAAATCCCATGCCTAGATGGAGTAGAGATCAAGAATGGAATACAAATTATTAATTAGGCCACATGGGTTGCACATGGCCACCTCCATCAATAGCCAATCAAACTGGTCAACTATGACCACTCCATAACTCCACCTGGAACCCGAATAGACATGTACTGACATGCAAAATTGGGCACCCCATTAAAGATTACATGCAATGACACATTCAAACATGCAAGAAAATTTCATGCAAGATTCTCCCACTCCCCAAGATGGACGCAAAAATGGAATATTCCCAAGGTATGCTTTGAAATAGTCGTTGACATGTACATGCAACTTACAAGAGTGCAACTGCCAAAGGTCTTGGGAAAATATTAAATAAATATTTAGACCCTGATAACATCAATTTATCATCAAAACATTATTCCAGACTAAACTATAACAAAATTTGAAATAATTATTTTTGGGTGATGCAAGATTGCTCTCACAACCTAGGATGCTCTTGCATCACATCCCAATTAGAGGTATTTTTAAATTAGTAAATGAACTCTGCTAGGTCATGTTGTGGTTGTAATGGCATGGAAAAACTGACATCCACTTCATTGAAATTCGTCTACACCTCGAGGTTTGCAGCTACTTCTTTCAACCACTTTGGTTGGCTTGTTTGTGTGAGAAAACCTAGACCTTCACCACTATCTATAACAACCACTGATTCAATTGATTGGCCATCGATTGGTTGTCTATTATTAGGATTGTATGTTTGGATGAATTCATCTATTTGGTCCTCATTATATCCAACTATGTGTAAGCAAGTTTCAACTGTAATCAAATATGCGCCATCTTCCACTATCATGGCATCACTTTTACTCTGATAGTGTATACTTTGTCTTCAACTTCGAAGGCCTCACTTGGCCTCATGTCTTCTTTAAGTGCACTATGATTTAATGGCCAAATTATTGCCCTTGAGAATCCACTGATAATATTGCTTTATGTCAATGCCTGTTTGAAGGCCTTGCTAGCAAGAGTCACCAACTCTTCCCTTCCTATTTTGATTTGGGGTGGCTTGCTATTGAGGGGATACAACTTGTGGTTGGTATGTGGAGGGAGGGTGAGAAAATCAATGCCTATATGCCTTGCTTCCTCAATTATCTTTAAGGCCATGTGGTTGACATGGCCATAAAAAATAAGAAGAGCTTTGTTTATGGGTGACACCCCCTTGGGATAAATGCAGAAAAATGTTTCATCCAATTAACAAATAGCTTTTTTGTCATCCATACATGTTCTTGGGTTGCCACACATACCTTCGACTTAGAATTAGAAATATAGTTCTTCATATGTATTTTTTATTTAAATAGATTGAAACTAGGAATATTGAAACACGTGGCACTCACGCATGCTAAAACTGTGATCCACACCTTGCTTTTGGAGATTAATTGGGGGACCCATCTAGAACCCATTCTTACAATTACTTGCATGGCACAATTTTTGCTAGCTTATACACTAGTTTCATCATAGTTCCAAATTCAATTGGACCCATATTGGTGCTCATTGTATAAATATTTATGCACGTTACCATAGAAGGATGTGATAATGCAAGACCTTAGCATTATTTCTTTATCTGTCTCCACCCCCTCTATAGTTTGAATTATCAAATCTGGATGCCTAATTCGAAAACCTGCCCATCATGGCCTCCCAAGCATCCCATCTTTGAACAAGTTAGGCCCACATTCAATTATTTGAGCCACGAGTTGAGATACTTGAATCCCATGACCAATATCAACTAGTATTAAGCAGTTCTCCACTCTTAACAAGTATAACTGCTTATTCCACTATGTTCCTCCAAACAACTATTACATTTCACTCATCTTCTTTTGTCACCATATATATTTATATTACAGATTGTGTCTTAACAATTGTTATTCTTTGCTTGAGGTGCATGTTCAATGAAAAATATGGCAAGAGGTAAAAAGGGAAAGAGAACATTTGGAAGGCACAAAAGTAAAGTGTCTCATGGAGTGAAGTTCACTTCTATACAATCTAGCGAGGAAGATACGCCAAGGGACAACCAACAAGATGTTGTTCATGAATGTACAAACCACTCAACACATGATTCGGGTTTACAATCAACTATTGACATTTCTCAATCAAAAGCAATGCACTTAGGTTCTTCAAATGTCTCCAAAATTTATTGGTCTAATTTTGACATCCAAAGTGCAATAACATTTGTCGAAGACAACCATATGTTGATCAGGGTAGCAACAATCAAGTGGGGAATTCCATCTAGTAGTTTGAGGTCATGGCTGAATGGAGTTACCAACACCAAATGGAGGGGGCCACAAACCATTTTATCTAAGGAGGCTGAAATTGTCCAATGGTGCAAGGATATAGTTGATATTTACCATGGGATTCAAGTATCTCAACTCAAATCTATTATGGCTCAAATAATTGAATGTAGGACTAACCCTTTCAAAGATGGTATTTCCGAGAGGTCATCGTGGGAAAGTTTTCATATTAGGCATCCTAATTTAACAATTAGAACTGCAGAGGGGTTGGAAAATCACAAAACAATAATGATAAGGCCTTGCATTGTCACACCCTTTTATGAAAACTTGTAGAAGTTATACAATGAGCACCAATATGGGTCTAGTTGAATTTAGAATTGTGATGAAACTAGTGTATAGGCAAGCAGAAACTATGGCATGCAAGTAGTTGCAAGAATGGGTTCTAGATGTGTCCCCCAATTAATCTCCAAACGTACGGAGTGGATCACAATTTTAGCATTCGTGAGTGCTGGAGGATTTAGTATCCTTGGTTTCTTTCTATTTAAATAAAAAAGTCATATGAAGAACTATATTTCTAATTATGAGTTGGTGTCGTTCATGGAAACCCAAGAACATGCCTAGATGACAATGAAGTTATTTGTTAATTGGCTAGAACATTTTGTTGCATCTATCATAGGTGGGTTATCATCTTTAAATAAAGATCTTATTTTTGATGGCCATGGAAGCCACGCGGACTTCTAGAAAATTGAGAAATAAAAGTGTATAAGCATGGACTTGCTCTCTCTCCCTACATATACCAGCCACAAGTTGCAACTCTTGGATGGAAATCCACCCTCAAATTGAAATTGGAAGGGAAGAGTTGGTAATTTTTGCTAGCAAGACCTTCAAAAATGCATTGAAACTAAGCATTATTATTAGTGGCTTCTGAAGGATGGAAATTTGACCATTAAATCATAGTGCACTTGAAAAGGAAATGAGACCAAGTGAGGATTTTGCATTTGATGACAAAGTAAACATTGTTGGAGCTGAAAGTGACACCAAGATAATGGAAGATGACACACAATTTATTGCAACTAAAACTTTCTTGCGCAAAACTCAATATAATGAAGATCAAATAGATTACTTTGTCCATCATACAATCATGATAATAGATACACAATTTATGGTCAATCGATTGAATGAATGGTTTCTATAGATAGTGGTGAAGGTCTAATATTTCCCCCACAAACAAGCCAGCCATAGTGGTTGAAAGAAGCAATTACAAACCTTGGGGTGTAGATGATTTCAACAAAGTGGATATTGATCTTTCCATGCCATCAACACCACAACATGACCTAGCAAAGGATGTTCACTACTTTGAGAAATCCTCTAACTAGGATGTAGATAATGGGGAAAAATGTGAAGATGACAATGCTACAAATGAACAAGACATTGAATTTGTGCCATGCACACAAGATGATGAGTTGCAAACAAGGTCACTCAATAAATTTCTAAGGATTCTAATGCAAAGGGTCCATTCAACATCATAGAGAGGTTGGATTGGGGTGGTTTGTTTGAGTAGACAATCACATATTTTAACATTGGAAGCATACATTGATATGCTTAATGAACAAGAGACAAAAAATACAAATGGAAGAATTGCAACAAAAGAAAAGGGATTAGATGAGAGAGAGGAAAGCATAATAGGAAACAAACCAAGTAGAGAAGGAAAAAATAAAATTGGAGAAACAACTAAGAAAAAAAAAATGACAGAGGATAAGTGTAGGATACGAAGAGAGGAGGAGGTTCAACGAGAGTAATGGAGAAAATCAAAAGGCAGATAGATCAAGTACACAAAGATAGACCTATGAATTCAATAGTGTCTCCTCTACCACCTCAACATCCCATTTTAATGGACATGTTCAACACATTGTCCCTTGCATTTGCAACTCTTAGCAATTGACAAGTTGGGTCTTCCCTTGGCTGCTTAGAACAACTGCAACTAAATTTAGAGGCAAATCGAGCATTGCTTGCTCGTATAGAAAGTAGCCTACAAAATGTTCTACAAACAATCACTTCAAATACAATTGAAATGAATCTACTACTACACAATATGAACAACCAACTCCATTTTTGGATTTATGGAGAATTGATTAGGATGATAAATGATATTTAGATTTTGATGTATTTAACAGAGTTTGGATAGATTTGTAATGTAGATTAGAACAAATCATTCTGTCATACTATTTATTTCCAAACATTTTTCACATAGTGAATCCAACAATATATAATTATCTTCACTATTGTGCAATCTATTTTTCAAGTTTATTTTAGTCATATATGTTCTGTAAAATTTGTTTTATAAGTTTCTTGCATGCAACCATGGAGCTTAAGAAGAATTTTGTTCAATACTATATGGTATATGTATACCTATACATATATGTTTAAATGTATGTATACAAATACATATACATACATATATGCATGGTTTACATACTCAGTGAGTGCTTGTGAGAAAAAAACCCCACCAAGTAACTCACAAGTTTACTTGCGAGCCCTAGGGTCTGAAAACTTGTCAATTTTTTTGAAAAAACTCGCTGATTTTTTGCTTGAAAAATCACTAGAAAAAAATATGTGATAAAAAATGTGCAAGGAACATGGTTTTGACATGGCTTTTTCTCTTTAAACCCTTGAAATCGTATTGTTTCTGCACACCATTTGGGAGGACGAAAATGGTGTGCAAGATGAAGTTTTGTATGGTTTCAAAGGCCTAAATTATTGGTCGATCTTCTCTCACGATCTCCTTCATATGACCCAAGGGAAGCTATGAAAAGGGATTTATCAATAACAGATAAAGTTTCAATTGAAGGAAAGATCACATGCATCTTTGACATCAAGGATGTGAAAGAAAACAAAATCACAAAGCAAGCACTAGTTCTCTTTCAAGGAAGAAAATGGAAACATTCAGTTTCTATATTAGCCAATATGGAGACCTCTTTGGCCCAATTCAAATTGAATGCCTCTCTAAGGTTATTGATGGCCTTGTCTTGTCCTTGAGGAAACCAATTTATTGGATATAGATATAATATATGTATGTATTAGATAAAAATATAGTAGGCATCACAAGGAACACCATTCATAATGTAAATCTATTTCTAAGTATAGTTATATGATAATGAATATGTATTCTGCTTAATTAAGTTGGCAAGCAAAATGACACAAATATATACATAGTTTCATGAATATAAACAAGGCGTTTTGGAATCAAACCCGTAAAAAAAGAGAACCTTGAATTTATACCACTTGGAACTTCACAAAGTAAACACGAATATATACAAGTTATAAATCAAACCATCAACACACACACATATAATAATGAATATGTAAGTTGATATGTTCTTTGGTAAGCCAAACGTCACAAATACGAGTAAAAAACAAGTTATAAAATAGAAGTGAATGTGTGCTGCTATGTTCTATTGGTAAGTGAAAGGACACAAATATAGGTAAAAAAACATCGTGACGTCATAGTCAATCTCTAAAATGTTATATTATCCACTATGTAACATATTTTAGAAGTTGTTTGCATCAACACAAACTTTTTTACATAGATTCATGAATAGAAACAAGTGTTTTAGAATTAAACCCTAAATAATGAGGGCATGATATTATACACTCTGTTGATTATATCACCCTAAAAAGAGCAATGTGGTCATGTGAATGAAACCCTAGACAATTTGCGAATAAATAGTGTATAATGAAAATATCAAGCTAGGTATAGATGACCTTTGAATATATAACGTAAAATGAAAACCTGAAAATAGGTATAGATGGGGGTACTATGAAAGAAACTTTATTGAATTCATATATATGAAACTATATTGGAAGGAAAGGAGCCAAAGTAGTGATGAAAACAATGATGGGAGAAAAATACGATTATTGGAGCATAATAGATTCACTCGAATGGATGATGGAAGTCAAACGATGGAAAAGTGAAAAACAAAGGATCGAAAGAAGTCATGAATATCATTTTCTGCAAATTGAAAGGAGAAATGGTAGCTTGATGTTACTTGAAACGCCCATGGAGGGTATCCTGCAGGAATATTGCATGATGGAGATTGTAGATGGTATAGAGTGATGCACGATGAATGATTAAAATGTTGGGAATATGTGTCTCAACCTTGCAATTATATAAGGTTTATTGTTGATAGGATATATATATATCCTAGTTACACTGATAGGTGTAATATACTATGGGAGTACAAGATGGAGGGAGGAGTGGGATGCATGTTAAAAAATTTTGTTAACAAAAACTCCTAAATGGATGACATACACTAAATTAATGATATATTGTAAATCTGGACCATTAATTATTAGGATTCAAATCTAATGGTAGATATTTTGTTGGCTTATCTTTCCCTAGAAGCTAAACCTATTTTATGAGGGTGTTGTATTACGACTGCAATATTGTGATGTATTCTGAGAGTCCGATAGTGATTGCATTGTCTCTAGATTTTTGGTGGTGATACTCCTGTGAGAAGCTTGATTTGCAAGTATATTGTAATCTTTGTGATTTTTGAATAATATATTGGGAAGATTTTGGAGTGGGGTTTTTCTCCTGAAAGGATTTTCCCCCATGTAAATCACTATGTTTTTTATTATATAAGCAACATTTACAGGGTGTTGTACCCTTTACATGAGGAGCCCAAAGGGCCAAAAAATATCAAACCAAAAAGTAGAAAAAAGATTACAAAACAACAAACTATAAATGCAGACACAACCAAGTAACAACATAGACACAACAAAGCCACAACCCATAACAGACCCAAAAGCTAATTATTTAAACCCTCCTATTTCTTGACCAAGAGGTTTAACACATCCTCCCAAATCCAGTTGGGGCCTTCATCCATGGTGTTATTGTTTAGCTACTCCTTAATCACATCTGAGAGAGTGATAGACAACTTGTGAATCAACTTGACAACAAATCGAGCCAGACAGTTAACCTTATGGTTCAGCATAGTCACCTGCTCCTGTAGCCCTCCAAGCACGTCCGCTTTGTCTTCCTTGCTCTGGAACTCCATTTCAGCACAAACCCTAGTGTCCGAGGAATTAGTAGAATCCTCACACAACATCTGGTCTAGGTATGAGAAATGACTAGGGTCTTCTATGGGTCTGGTATGGACTTCCTCTTTTTAGTAGCTTTGATTTCTTCATCCCTACCACCAAAATTAACCGAGACATTGGAAATATTGTCAATAGGGATCACTTTTTTGCTTTGCGCCAGTCTGTGAGATCTTCTCACACTCAATTGCTCCGCCCCTAAATTATAACTAACCCTCACCATAATATCACCCTTAGAATCCTTTTCCTCATCAAATTTACCTTCCTCAAAGACCGAAAGAACCCTCGGGGGAAGAGACATTTTTTCCTTTCTTCTTAGCTACAGGAGTGCTAACCTTCTTACCTTTCAGCTCACAAAGCCCAACCACCGCACTCACCTGAGACAAACCAGGCAAAATTTTATTTTTCTTTAGGGAAGGAGTGGCTATGGTATTAGTACTAGGATCTTCTTGAAGGATAGGGTATTTTTTCTTGGAGCCCACCAAAACAACAGGGGAAGGGTTATTAAGGTTAACTTCAGGAGAAACTAATTCTTCCACCGTCATGACCGAGATGGGTTTGGGCGGGACCAAAGCCGAATGGAAATGATAGATTTTGTGGATCAGACCTTGGTACAATGGTAAAGGAGGCAAAGAATCAGGGTTGTTAATGGCTATTTCCTAGGTTTCTTTGATGGAAATTTCCAAAGAGGAAAGCATAAAGAAAGGGAAACTGAGTAGCATCCTATGCCTTAAATGATTTAACAATGGTAAGTGATAGAAAAAATATACCTTGAAGTGACCCTCGAGAGTGACATAATTCATAATTACAAGGAAGACCTTATCCCAAGGTTGAGGCAATGCTTCCCAGTCGAAGCTAGATTGCTTTTTCACCGGCTTCTCATTCCCCTTAAAAAATGCATTCAGATTCATCAAATCCCGTGATTTGGTGTGGTTTTTATACTTTATGCCTTCACAGGAGAGGCCAATAGCCCTACCAATAACCTCTTCATTGAATTCAAAATCAATTCCACCCAGGGTGACCCGCTGATCCTTCCAAGAGCTAGCAAACCGGGCTGACAACATCTCATCATGGCCCACAAGATTTTCCATTAGCGGTGCTAGCCCACCTTCTGAACAAATATGCCAAGCCAAGGGATCCTGGTGGAACTCTTCACAACTGTTTGGCTCAGTCTGAACATGTTCACCACCCATCATGACCCACAACACACAGTAGAAGAAAAATCAAAACTAGACAACAAAAAGAACGCCATAAATAATACCATTACAAATAACTTTATAGTGCCCGTCGGGATGAATAGGTTTAATAAAGGAAGAGTGATGTTCACATGTTCCAACAGTCTTTTCTGATGATGATCGCCACGCAAGACCATAATCATCTCTCGACCACCCAAAATTAAGCCAAATAAAGGTAATAATGGCCTCCAAAATTAAATTCAAATATCTCATCAACTTGCAAGAATTACACATTTTCCAAAACCATATAAATGTGGGAGGCAGATTATAAATCTTCAAGTAATTTTGATAAAATCTAAGGCATAGAAGATGCCTTAATTTGAAATTATTAAAAGAAGAGGCGGTATGAAACCTTACATAACCTCCATAAGATTTGGAGAGATTTGTTGTACCATTGATAAGAAAGCCTGCAAGTGTTAGGGGCCCCACCAATAGTAAACAAAAGAAGGATAACCCACTTGGAAACCCATGTGATCACAAACACCTCATCCCACCCAAACCAAATTAGCCAATGATTCGTCAGGGAATTCCCCCTGTTCCTGAAAAAGCAAGACCGATTAATAATTAATATTAGAGTGATTCCTCCGCTCCAAGAGGATTAGCCTTTGAATAGTCTCCGACAGAACTTCAATTTTTCTCCAACACTTGTAAATCTGCCAGGTGGACACCAAGTTGGTGAAGCCATCAGCCACCTGATTACCTTCCTGAAAAGTATGAGAAAGGTGATACCTATTAAATCTTGAGATTAAAATATTAATACCTAGTACAATGTCCCGTAATGTCCAACCAAGCTGATGGCCCTTATTAACAAAGTCAATCACATTTTTAGAATCCCCCTCGATCTCTAGGGATCTAATGCCTAGAGTGACAACAATCTCAACACCCTTTAGCAATGCACGAGCCTCCGCCACCATAGAAAATTGGATACCAACACCACCAGCAAACCCAATGACCAAGTTGCGCCAACAATCCCTTATGACTCCACCTATGTTGTCCAGAACAGGCTTCCCCTTGGCCACACCATCAAAGTTAGGTTTAAACCAACCCTCTGGCAGTTGTTTCCAAATAGTGTTTTTCCTAGCAATAGATTTGGAGTTATCAAAGGAATCAACCCCAAGATCAATATTCCAGACTTTAGTCATTTTGATCTCCCACTTAGTTGGGGTTGTGTTAGGTGGCTTCCACTTTAGTAAGGAGATACTTTCATAGATTAGTCTTGTATCGCACCCAAACACTTCCTTTAGGCTCTTCTCAATATCACGAAACACTCTATTATTCCTTTCCTTCCAGATACACCGATAGATAATAGGTGGAATTTGCCTCCAAATTTCTAAGGGCAGGGGGTGACTGAAAGGCCCATTCCAACCCTCCATAAAGGAAACCAAGTCTTTATTCAAAGTCTAGTGTGTCCCTAACTTTTGAAACACCATATCCCAGACACCTACAACAAACAAACAGTGCAAAATCATATGATCCACAAATTCTTCGTTGCCTTTGCATAACATACACCTGTTCGGGATTTGAAAACTCCTCCTTAGGTTATCTTTGGTAAGGATCCTATTGTGGCAAGTCATCCACCAAAAGAAATTTATCTTAAGGATCATATGACGGTTCTAGACCTTCCTCCATAACTTACTTTGGATACCCCTGTTAGTTAGCATACCATAAGCCGTTTGAACAGTCAAATCACCTTTACTATCAGAGGCCCAAAATAAATTATCTTCAATAGGAGACAGAGGTAATCTGTACTAAGATAACAAGACCTGTAAGGAAGAAGCAAGACTTTGTGGGTTAGGGGAGAGAGGGCCATAGGAGCCAATAACTTTCCAACACCCACCTCCCTGAGAATCAACAATGTAATCCTCCACATTCCTACCAAAGAATCTAGAAGCAGGTTCCATAAAATTTTTGAATTCAAAATCGGCCAAAGGGGAATCCAAGAGCCAAGAATCCTCCCAAAAATATATTTTATTACCCTTTCCAAGCTTCCATTTAAGACTAGACAACAAACTCTTCATTTTGCATATATTGTTCCAAGCAAGAGACCCATGAGGATGATCATTTTCCATACAATTGATTAGCGAGCAGTTATTCAAATATTAAATGGCTTTCATTATTCTGCACCAATCCTTATTATCTCTTAATTGGTCCCAACCCACCTCTACAAGAAAATCCTTATTGGAAGCCGAGACATTCCTGATGCCAAGCCCCCTTGCAAGCTTAGGAAGGAAAACTTTCTCCCAAATGACCAGAAAAACTTCTTTTTATCTTCAGTCCTCGACCATAGGAAGACACGTTGGATCTTCTCAAATTTCTTAGCAATATAACTAAGTATTTTGAACATGGAAAAAAAATACACAGGGATACCCTGAAGGGTAGCAGTGAGGAGTTGAAGTTTTCCCGCACGACTCAAGAGAGAGCCTTTCCAACCAGCAAGCTTTCTCTGTATTCTCTCAAGGAAAAAGTTCCAGAAATTAGGTGTGACTTCTTTGACAGTAAGGGGGAGGCCTAAGTAGACCGAGGTAAGCGAGGCACTCACACAACCTAACACAACAGTAATCCAAGCCTGCAGACTAGGATAATAGTGGAAGAAATAGATCATACTCTTATTATAATTGATGCATTGACTAGAACATGCCACATATAGATTGGGGCACCCCTTCCATTTCCTGGCTTCAATCACTGAAGCTTTACCAGAAAGCATGGTATCATCCACTATGTTGTGGTACATGCGTGATATCTTTGTTTAGTTTTGTTTAAGTTTTTGTAACTGTTGAAAAGATCTATAAAAGTTTTGAATTATTCTTCTTTCAAGATTAGTGTAGGGAGTTGTTTCACTACCTTAGCTTCCTTATAGAAAACAATGAAAAAAGTATGGGAAATAATCCCCTAATCATACCTCAACAATTATGAACTAACTTTTATGAGGAGTGTCGTTTTTGCCTATGCAGGTCCTTGATGTAGCAGTTGGAATGGAGAAGGAAGACATATAACTTTATACATTAATAAATGATTTTAATACATTACTAATTGAGAAATATATTTTAACAAGTATATATATGATTATTAATAGGATCATTTTAGATAGATTTTTTGTGGTGGAAGAAGTGCACGATTACTAGGGCATCTTTGCATGAATATTGGACGTCACTTTTAAATGAACACTTTTTGACCTTTGTGGACATAATGAATACTCTCACATTTTTCATGACTACTCAAAAGATGAAACAATAACTTTAAGCTCTTAAGTCATATACGAAAAAACCCCAAAAAAATCGTTGAAATCTGATGTACCATTTAAGAGCTTAGGGTGTGCAAAGTTACGGTAGGCGGCTACTATGTCCTTTCCCCTATTTATCTTTGCATTATTTTTCCTTTTCAGTCATTCTATAATATGAATTATATTTATATATTAATATGTATATTGAGTATTAATATATTTATGTAGGTATTTTTTTGGTATGATTTATAGTATTTTATTTATATTTTTAATAATTTTAATTTAATATATTTAAAATATTTAGATTAGATTTATACTAGTCAAATTTCATTTTGATGGTGAATTTTATTTTTTCCAAACACGAACACAAATCTTGTAACAACATATTCTAGACTCTTCTACCTGTTAGTTTGTTGTCCTCCACTACCATGGCATGCAATTTATTTTGTTGTTATTTTGATATTCTAGACTCTTCTAGCTGTTTTTTTGTTGTCCTCCAATTTATTTAGAGTATTCAATAGTAATGCATGCATTTGTGAACATCTTTCATTTTCCCAAGATGAGTTCTTAAAGAGTTATTTTGTTATGATCCTAAATTGATCACCACCTTAAAGAATTTATATTTCTAAACAACACAAAGACAAATAACTGAAATTAGTATAAATCTGAAACCTAACTTTTGAGATTAAGAAAATCAGGATTTTCTGAAAATAGAGATCTGAATTGAAAGCAAAAATCTGAATTGACTATAGAAATTTGAAGTTGCAACATAATAAAATTTGAAGCTATGTAATGCCTAAAGTATGTTATATAACTAAAATTTGAAATTGTTGTGAACTAAAACCTAGAACTTCCAAAACTAATATACATTTGAAACAACTAAAATTAATATAAATCTTAAACCTAACAACCTAGATAGTGAAGGGGTCAAATATTTGGACTATGAAGGGGCCCCCTTCCGCAGTCGAAGATGCTTTAAAATAGGTCATGCTGTTGTATAATGTGGATTAGAGAAGAAAGCAATAAAGGCTACATGGTGGAAAGGTGCCTCTCAACAATATTATATGGTTGAGAAGAAACCTGAGCAACATAGGAGATTTTCTGAGGTGGTTGCGTTGGAATCACAGGGTCTTGGGGTATCCTCTCTGGATGTCTCAAATGAAGGGGTGGTTGATACTGAGAAATCTTCTAAAGGTTCTTGGGTCCAATCTTTAGACTATGAAGGGGTCCCCTTCTGCTGTCGAATATGCTTTAAAACAGGTCATGCTACTGCATAATGTGGACTAGAGAAGAAAGAAATAAAGGCTACATGGTGGAAAGGTGCCTCTCAACAACATTATACGGTTGAGAGGAAACTTGAGCAACATAGGAGCTTTTCTGAGGTGGTTGCATTGGAATCACAGGGTCTTGGGGTATCCTCTCTGGATGTCTCAAATGAAGGGGTGGTTGATACTGAGAAAGATTATAATGTTGAAACCCCAAATGAGCATGAGAATGGGTCTCTGGATGCCATTACTGGTAGCTTTTCTGATAAGACATTGCCTGTAGGAAAAAATACTGATGAAATCTCTGAGACAGTGGCGACAGGAAATTTTCTTCAGGATAGTAGCATGTTGGCTTGGCATGCTAAGGAAATGCAAGTGGAAGAAGGCTGGATAACTGTAAAGGGCAAGAAAGAAAAATTCTCTAAGCCTTCTTTTGACACGACTCTCCACTCCCACAAGAGTAGTTCTAAATGCAAATCTTGAAGTGTCTTGTTTGGGGGCTGGTTTTTGGCTGGCTGCAGGCTATTCTTTTTGCAGCTCTGTTTTTGGTTGTAAAGGGTTTCAGGTCCCTTCAAAACTTGCTTTTCACCTAATCAAAATAACCTGGATCTTAAATTCTGGCTTTTTAAATATTTTTGAATTGAAACAACAATCTGAGCGGATTGTGAAAATTTGGAATTGCAATGATGTAAAATTTGGAGAAATTTAATGTCTGAAATATTTCCTATAAGTGAAATATAATCAGTCGCACTAGCAAGCAACACACCGATGAAGATCCTACTATGATAAATCACCTACTAAAGTACTTAAGTAAGCACCATAAAAGTCATCATAGGGAGCTCTACTATCAAATGGTTCTCAAGTTAGATCCAATTTCCCAACCACCCCAAAAGCAAGAATGAAAATACTGTAAGTTCACTCACCGAAATCACAACCTAAATTCCTAGCACCCCAAAACATTTTCTTGAATTCTATGATCATGTGTGTATTGGACCTAACAAGAGATGAGTGAAAGTGGTACATGGGTTTGTATTGGCATTCAACATGGTATTAAAAATAATAAAGGCTATATTGGCTTGTGATTTCATAAGAAGGCCTACAAGAATAGAATTATACAATTAAGATCAATTTGGCCATAACAATTGTGTTCTTTCATGTTGGTTAGAATCTCAATCTTATGTATGTTTGGAAGCTTCCTTAGTGAAGGTTCATCTGGATTTATTATTTAACTTGTAACATTATTTATTTGTTCATCTAAGTTTATACCCATTTGTTCATTTAGGATAATATACGGCCACATCTAATACTTGTTCTTATATGATTTAGAAAATGACAATGAAATTGAATAACAACAAACAACAAATAAGGAAATTCACAATCAAATTCATGAAAGATGATAACTTCTCTCATATTTTGTAGCACAAAGCATTGATAATTTTGTGTATAGTTTCTTCACAATGATGAGAGAGGAAAAATAGATGATATGAGGGTTGAATTTATAGATTTTTGATGATGTCAATCAATGGTCAAGATCTTATGGGAGATTAAATAGATCAATGGCTCAAAATTGATGAGAGGAATTGATGAGAAGTTAACTGACCTCCTTGTAGTTAACTGATCATATATGTTAGTTAAGGGAATTGATTGAAGAGTGAAGTGTAAATGATGATTATTGAACATAATTGATTGAGGGGTGAACTCAGAGTGAACGAGAGTTGACTAGGCTGATTGAGGAGTGAACTAAAAGTAAGCCTCAATCAACTGGTGAGGTAGAAATGCATGGGTAATTAATGAATAATTAAGTCAATTAATTATTAATTACATGTGAAAAGGGGAAATAAATAAAATAATCAATTTTATTTATTTTAGAAGTGTAGACATAGAAAATATACAGATTGATATTGCACTCTCGATCCCGATCTACTAATATTGTTTCATTCTGAATTATCCCTCTGTCTAACCATTTAATCGAATAGCCTTATTTGATTAAAGTCATCATAATTCCCCTTTTAATTAAATAAATCCCTCAATTTAATTAAATAATCGTCTCTACGTAATTAGCTAGGTCATTTCATCTTCCTATCTTTATTTAATTAAATAATCCATATTATTTGATTAAATTTCTAAAGTTCATCTAATTAAATTAAATAAATCAAACATTTATCTAATTTAATCTAACATCACCCCTTTTGGTTAAATAAATCAAAAAAATTATTTAACTAAGTCTTAATCATTTTCATCTCTTTTTGATTTATTTCAATCCTAAAATCTAAATCAAATGGTCAAATCAGCTAAATCTCCCCTTAAATTAATCAAATCTTGATTAATTTAATCCTAATCACTCAAATCCTCTAGATTTTGCAACTTGCACATGAAAATCAATTTAATTGTTTTATAAATTACCTATTTTCATTTAAAAAAGGCATCCAAGTGGGAATATTTCCTCAAATTTGAAATCTCCCCCCAAAATGACTTGTCCATCCAACAAAGAATTTAAAGCTCTTACATTGTCTCTTACATGTCTCCCACTTGGAATTTAACTCATCTTTCATCCCCCCCTAAACATGTCATTTCATCAAATTCAAATTTCAAACTTGCACATTGATCAAAATGTACTCAAGCTTCCCCCATTCACAAGTTGACAAGTGGCATCTTTCCATTGGATGAATGTTAGTCCCACATTGCTCAAATTTGGACATTCATCCATCTTGACATTCTATAAATAAAGAGCTCATATCCTCATTTTATCATCCACAAAGTATGCAAAGTTATTATGCTAAAATATTTAGCCATTTCCATAAAATATCATTGAATCGTAGCTAGGTTATGCAGGTTTTTAGCTTAGAAGCATTCATCCTTCATCAAAAAAAGTGGATCACTCATCAACATATCTTCAAAATATCAATCTTGCATCATAGGAATTGGGAAAGGGACAATTTTCACATCAAATTAGCACCAATTCTCCCATGAGATCACGAGTTTGTAAATTTAAATTAGGATTCAATTTATTTTGCTATTTTTATTGTTTTCTTCATTGTTTATTTTCCTAATTTAAGTTTTGTAAATGGATTTCATGGGGAATCCTTGTTCTTTCTTGCAATCTCTAACTTAATGTGAATGTTCTTGTTGTTTTGTAGGTATTAGGATTGGGGTTCACACATTTGGTGCTAGAAGGAGGGCCTACTGGAAGATCAAATCATGTTTTTTGAGAAAATTTCATGGTTTTTGATGTTTTTGGTGTTTACGGCAAACATAACTACTCACAGTCCAACGTCGCCATACAAAACCGCTCAAAAATTCAAACTGCACCGCTAGAATCAAACTGCACCGCTCAAAAATCAAACTGCGCCACTAGAGTCTCCAACGTCGCCATATAGCGCCGCTACAAAATCAAACAGAGCCGCCATCACAAACAAAACCGCTTGGATTTCTTTCTTTTTCATGCAAACTTAAAATGGCCATATCTTGGTCATTTTTTGGTCTTTTTCGAAACTTTTTGTTTTGAAATGGGGTAGAATTTCATAAGCTATCCAATGGTGTAAGTTATTATCAATTTTTATAGAGTTAAAATTTCAAATTTTCACTTAATGTCAAATCATAATGAAACTTGGTCTAACTTTTAGGATTTTTATGCTTACTCATCTATCTAACCATCATATCTTCTTGTTTCTTGATTTAATTTGACATTTGGAGCTTGTGTTGTAGGTTTTGAAGGATAAGGGAGCATGAAAGTCAAAGAAAAATCATTATCACATCATTGTAACAAGTGTTTTTAAACACTTTGGGAAGAAATTATAATCCCTCTTCTAAGGATTTTCTATCTTTCAAGCTTTTAGAATCTACTAATTTCATTTGGGCTCTAAAAAGAATCTTTCAATTTTTGCTACAAAGGGTTTAAAATGAACATTAGGACTCAAATCTACTAAAGTTTTTTTTTGGGATTAAAAATTGAACAAAACAACTCTCATTTGTCCTTGGTGCTTTAAAAAGAACTCACAATTGCTTTGTGGACTTAAAAGGAACAAGTGCAACTTTGTTTTGTGATTGTTTACTTAAACTAACATCATCGAAAAAGGACGTATGCACTTCTCTCGCGCTTTATAGCGATTTTGAGAATCAAAAGGCCTTTTTTGTGATCTTAGGTTGAGATAAAGTAATCATCTCCACACTTCATTTTGGGTTTAAAAATTGAACAAAACATTGTGCGAGTGTGAGTAGAGAATTATTGCATACACTCTCTCTCTTTTTGTTGCAAACAAAGATTGATCGAGTTACATATATTGTCTTTACTCACTTTTGTTTATCTTAGAGGGCCTGCCTTGGGAAAAAAGTACTCACCCAAGGGAACGACTCAACTAGTAACACTCTAAAGCCAAGAGTATTTCCAACTAGGATATAAATGTGGGTATTGGAGTAAATGCCAATATCACGTGGTTGATTCCGACGAGATGGATCCGAAAGGGGAATCTCGCCATATGGGTCAATCTCCACGAACGGAAAGTCTTTATTAAAACCCATGTTCTAGAATTTTCCAAAATCCTTAAATCTATTTGTTGGTGCAAGAACGGTCATTCTGAAGCCACCCCACACTTTTACGGTCTTTTAGTAGAAATGGAAAGCATGCCATGGGAGTTTCATGCATGTTGATGCTTGGCTGCCTTGATTGACATTAATGAGCCATGGAGGGGAGCCAGTGGGGTAAAACATCTAACCATTCGCTAAAGATAAACGTAGCTGGACTTGTCCAAGTGGGAATCCAACAAATATTGTCTTACACATCCATAGGGTTGTACTTATTCGTGGTTTCAAAATGCTTTGCTTGTATGAAAACATCTTGAAAACAAACACTTAAACATTCTCATCAAAATTTCAAACCCTTTAGGAGACAAATACAATTGACTCAATCCATATGTTATTGCTTGTCCTTGGGATTTACATCCTTAGAGGTTTCTAAACATTGGATTACATCTCAATTTGTCTACTAAAGTAAACAATAGGTAAACCCTTTCTTTGAGTTCATCAAATTTCCACATAACATACTTTGTGGGATTCAAATAAATTAAGACATTGGACATCTAGTTCGGAAAACCTAATCAAAGAAGTGTTTGTGGTAAAAGCAATTCACTAATCAAGATGGAATCAATTGAACCCCACACATGTGCTTGTGTATCTTTTTTCTTATGGTCTTTTGAGCAAACATTGATCTTTTGGTTTGAAGGGAAAAGCATGTTCTTCAAAACCTTGGCCTTGAAAACAAGTCCTTCTTAGGTTCATTTAGTATCAAATCAAACACTTCATCCATTCCAAATAGTTATCATCCCATCCCACAAGCAACTTTAGAGCTTTGAAAACATCATTCTAGACTTGGGTAAATCATCAAAATCAAAATCACTTTGTTTAGTTAGGAGTATGGGAATGCATCCTTTCTCATACCTCTAGTTAAATTAGCACCCCTTTGAAAAAGTTCATCCTAAGATAACATCTAGCATCTTAGGGTTTACAAGTTCATTATCCAATCAAAACCAATCAAAATCAAACCCTAAGTATAGCATTGATCCAAAGTCCCTAAACATTCAACACTCATTTCATTTACCCCTTTCATCCTTCATCTCGTCATTGGTCCTAAACACCTTAGAGGTCACTTTTGTAACAAGATCAAAACAGAAGAAGAACATGGAATATAAACTTGATCCATAAACCAAACTATCAAAGCCTTACGATGCCAATTGATTTTCAAAACTCACATTTATACAATCCATACTTGTCTCCTACAAACCTCAATGGTACAAAAAATGCGAGTCTTCCCAATCTAAATCTTGTAACACCTTTTCTGATGGTAGATTTAAATCAAAGTCCAAACTTACAAGTCTATCTACCAAACAATCAATGCATGAGCCCTCAAACAAACAACATCATCCCATCAAATCCCTATATGCCAAATGTGAATATACCAAGTACAACTTTACCAAACATGAACATTTTGAATCCAAACATGGTAAACTTGGGCATGTATATGTTTGAAAATCATACAAATATTGTTCAAAGTCCAAACAAGATGTTAACAACTCCGTGCATTCATCCAAGTCAAGGTAACACCAAGAAAAATCAAAGTTACCTAAATCAAGGCAATGTGGTTCCCAACACCAACAATGTTCAATTTCAACCTATCATGCCAAATCTGAACACCATCCCAAATCAAAAAAAATTCCAAAATCAAATTTTCCATGATCCCATTCAAAAACCACTTGAACAAAAACCAAATCAACTATATCAAGGGAGTCATGGGGAATCCTTGTTCTTGCTTGCAATCTCTAACTGAATGTGTATGTTCTTATTGTTTTGCAGGTATTAGGATTGGGGTTCACACAAGAAGAGGATAATGTTGAGAGGAATAATTTGATAAATTAAATAATTAAAAATAATTATTTAATTTGAGAAGTGGTAAATAGGAGATGAATTATTTAATTAAACTAGGAAAGGGGAATAATAAGTAAATCGATTAAATAATGTTAACTATTTAATCAATATAGAGGAAACGTGATGAAATAGATAATTTTATTAAATAATTCAAAATTTTCATTCAATGGAAATGAAGGAAAATTCAAAATTAGAATAATTAAATAATTAAAAATCATTTAATTATCAAGATGAAGGGGAAATAATCATTAATTTAATTAAATAATAATTTTTTTTAATTAAATGCTAAAGATAAATTGATTAGGTCAAATGACAAAAATGATATGATTTAGAAGAAATGTGTTAATCAAATCTAAGTGTCTACATTTTCCCCCTCTTTGAGACAATACATTTTTATGGCATTATTTTAAAGAAAGTATAGAAACTTTGGGGACATAAATGAGCTGTCCCGTTGGGAGTTTGATGGAAAAAATTATAAAAATAATTTTTAGGCAAACTCCCAAATGAATGAATCATGACATATTATTTTTTGATATGTATGAGATGGGATTCATTTTTGGCTACAACAGCTATGCATGTTGTGTGATGATGTTTTTGATTAAGTAAGCAACATTTACAAGGTGTTGTACCCTTTACACAGAGATCCCTTAGTGTTGGAATTGTGTGCCTCAATCCCAAAGGCTGAAACTTCTTGTGAGCAATTTCGGTGAGACTGGTGAGATGTCTGGCCAATCTACTCGTAGATCCTGAACTATCGTTGTGACCTCCTAAATGTCTTGGCGATCGACATCTAAAACCTTCGGTGTAACTTTGGACTGTCGGAATGATGTCTTGGCGACGATAGGAAGTCTTGCCGATATTGGCGTGACCTTTGGTCTATCTGGCCGATGTGGTAATCGGTATGACTTGCTCCTATTGGTATGAAGTCTTGGCGACAAGGAGATGTCTCGCCGATAGCTATATACATATGGAGTCATCAGGGTAACGAAATGGGTTCGCTATGACCTCTTGGCGACAGCGGTAATTCTGGCCGAAAAAGCTACATGTGATCAAGTGTTTTCGGTGAGACTCCTAGCGAATGGAGTCATCGGAGAAACACAAGGACTTCGGTATGAAGTCTCAGCGAATGTGGAATGTGTGGCTGATGGTTGGACTCTTTGATATGACTTGAAGGCATCGGTATGATGTCTTGGCGAAGAGTGATGGTCTCGCCGATGGCTGTGTGACTTCGGAGTAACACATGAAGGCTCGGTGTGAGGTCTTGGCGACAAGGGAAGTCTTAGCGATAGCCTGGTGGACTCGGTGTAACCTCTTGCCGATTGAAAGGACTCTTGGCGACATCGAATGCTGGCTAAGTTGGCATCGGGGAGACACGGTTAGTGTCTCACCGACATGCCAACACAGGTTGATCGCCCTTGACCAATTGATGACTATCCTATGTGGTGTCTCGTGGACCAATCAGAGGAAGCGAAATTCAAATGGTTGGCAGTTGGATTTTTTCAATAGTTGCGACATTGGAGCTGAACTATATGCAAGGAAAAATCTACACAGGAGTGGAAATGTCTATGATGCTGAGCTGGATGATTCGATAGTTGTGATTCGACAGTTGGAAGCAAACTGATTCACAGAGGATGTTGAGAACGAATGCATAAATGTATGCATTGGACGTTTTGAAGAAAGTGTACAGAAAGAGTTGGTGAGAACAAGAGGAGAAAGAATAACCAAGAGAGCTAATAGAGAGGGCCGTGTGGTTGGCTGAAAGGCTGAGGCCATGAGGCCAAAGGAGAAGAAGAGAGAAGCAGGGATCTGCTGGAATCTCTTCTGATCATGGATCATGATTGATCTCTGTCATGTTGATCTGCACTACATTGTATCAGTGCGAAGGTTGTATGGTCTGATGGATTGATCAGTTGCTACCAGGTTGTATCCAGAATGAACAAGATGTAATCTCTGAAAAGGCTATGAGCTTGAAACTGTATTGTAACTTTCTATTGCTGAATAATACAATGGCTTGAACTTTTGAGAGTGGGGTTTTTTACCCGAAAGGGTTTTCCCCACGTAAATCTTTGTGTTCTGGTTTTCTGTCTTATCTTTCATATGTGTTGGTTCTGTTACTAGAAACTGTTATTGCTTGCTATTGAATTTACATGTGCTTCTCTCATAAGGATTAATGTGGGAAATGAACTATGTTTGTTTCCGCTTTAGGACATAGTTGTACATGTCTTTGAGGCAATCTAATTGGAATTAATGTTACCGAAGGAACTACTGTTCTTGGAGGTTTCTCCGAGATGCCCTAAATTTCCCTTAGAAGTGGTATCAGAGCCTTCTTTTGGTTGTTGGTTTTGGGTATTTCTCCTGTGAAGATTTCTTAGCTTGATAGGCTGGAGGAAATCTGGAGGAATGAACTGATTTATTGATCCTTTGGTGAGTGGAAGTCTTGTAATATTTAGAGACAACACACAGCTTGAAGGATGGTGTAGATGGAAAAGGGAGTTGATCATGTTGTTTTGTTGTGATCTGTGTCTCCTAGTTGGTAGCGGTATAACCTTGGTGTATGAGGTGAATTTCTTTTCTTCGTGGTTGTGTAGCAATAAAGCTTTCATATTGGGTGTCTGTCTGAGAGGCTCCTTGATGATATGGAGAAGCCTAGTTTGTTTCTCAACCATGGAAGAGAGTGCTTATGCTAGGTGGTGTTTCCTAGTGTTGGAAGGCATGGTTTCCTGTTAACCTCAAATACATAAAGGCTATGGAGTTAATCATTAGATGATTTGCAAGCTTCTAAAATAGCCTTTCTCTCTTTCTCGGATGCATGTACATGTTGGTGGTTTAGATTTGGCCTGAAAGGGCCCTGGATTTCCTAAACTACTATTTTCCTTTTTAAGGATGTTTTGTTCTTGCATGGCTCTGTGGTTTTGCAGGTTTTACACTATTAAGCAAAACTTGTGGTTATGTGGAGCTGTTGTTAAACTATTTTCTAGACCCTAGCTTTTGGGGTGTTGCTAGATGAGAGTTGCAGTTTTGCATGCATGCTTTGTGCATGGTTTGAGGAGGTGTGATTTATTCTTTGCATGGGAGTGTTGGTATGTGATTTGTCACTCAACATTCTTGTGGTGGTGCTTGTGAGTTCCTTGATTATGGTGCTCGTTGTGGACATGATTGGAAAATCAGGTTTGGCGTGATCTAGTGTTTGAGTCATGTTGTCTACATGGTTATTCTCTTTGAAATCTCAGTGTTACAGTTTCCAATGTGATGACGGGTTTGCATGTTCGATGTTTGTGATCTACGAGTTATGCAGTTGGTGGATTAGCTACCTATTGGCTGCAGTGAGATAACTTGGATGTGGACTGTCTTTATCCACGAGGTTGATTCATTGCTGGTGTAGACTTGTTAGCTGGCCTTGTCTGTGGTCACTTGTGCATTGGTGTGATTGCTTTGAGATGAGAGGATGGATATTGTTTGAGTACCTGAATAGTCGGTTATGGGAACCTGAAGCAGGTGGTCATGATGCTTGGAGAGCTCAGATGTCACGTTTCAGTGGGAGCTTTAGCAGTGACTGTGGGTTCATCACATGGTGGTGAATGGTCTTCTTTAGTGTTGCAGATGTTTCTTTGGGGAGCCCTTAGATCCTGTTGCTGCATAAGGGTTCTTTCGCATTTGCATGGATATTATTTGAAGATGTGCAACATCTTGGATCCATGGAGGACGCTTGGAGTCTTTGGTTGAGGTGTTGGTGGTGCTTGACAGGTGATGTTGTTTTTGAGTTTAATTGCTTTATGTCATGGTATACTCTTGTTTGTGCACTGGAGTTTTGGCATTGTGCATTGTACTTGAGACCATGGTGAAGTCACTTGAAGCATGGTATCTCCTAAAGGGGATATGTAGATCATGGTGTTATGATAAGTTCCTGATTTAGATGATTGGAGCTTTGACAGTGGTCTAGTAATTCTTTATGTATTGGGTGCTTTGATTATTTGCTTGATACTTCGTGATAGTGCAGTAATGCAGTTGGAGTTTAGCATGAGATGATCAGTTGCTAGTACTCATGGATACATGAAGAATAAGGTGAGGCTATTTTTCTCTTATGAGAGAAGTGTTGTTGATGGTTATTCTTGATGAAGTTTTTCAGCAGAAAGTCCGAGAAGCCTACACCTTGGTTGAACGTGAGTTCAATAAGATACCTATGAGGAGATTGCTCTTGGATTAGTCAGGATGGCTTGTATATCTTGAAGGAGTATTCTCTTTCCCACTCTTGGTCTGCTCGACAGTTTATTTGAGAGGTATTTGGCCCTTTATATCTTTCAGATGTGTCTAATGTTCACTTTCATGATATGGATCTTGAATTTCTGTTTAATGGTTCTGGAGGATTCATAGTGGAAGTTGTACAACTTCTTTTGTCTCCTTGAGTTTCTGTGTTTATTTACTGATGAGAATTGGTAGGAGATAATGTATGGGCCAATTTCCTGAAATGGGGAATGAAGTAGCTTGATTTTCTTTTGGGATGAGAAGGAGATCATTCTTGACATAACTGGCAGTTAGAAGTGTCTGTAGGAGGATGTTCTACAGGAATATGATGTGCAGGGTTTCTCTCTTTAGTATTGGTTTTCTTCCTGGATGTTTGTTTTCACATTACAATTGTGTGGAGATCTTGGGAGAACTGTGAAGACTTGTGGTGAGAGAAATGTTTCTTGTGACAGTTTGTTGCAGGTTGGGCATATCATTGTGGATATTTCCTCGGTACTACATGGTTACATTTTCTATGTACTGTTATTGGTAGACTTGTGATGTCTTTGGATTACTCGGACAGTGGGAGTTCCTGTTGTGTTTTGTCTTCTTCGACTGGTTGGCACTTGGAGCTTGCATTCGCTGTTGATGGGTTGGTTTTGGAGTAGCATGAGTCTACTAATGCTGATACCTTTGAGGTATGTGAGATTGGATGGAATAGCACGAGCTGTGGGTGCTATTTTCAGTCGCGTGGGTTTATCAGTAGGATGGAAGCAGTCATTCTGATTGTTGTTCTAGCTGGTGGTTTTGACTTGTTTCTGGAGAATGACTTCACTGTCGTGTTCTGATTGAAGCTTTGAAGCTGATATTGCTTCTGTATAGCTTTTGATCACAATGAAGTGGTAGCAGTATCTTGTTGATGGTATCACTGGGATCTTTTGCTTGTGTTCATTGGAATGGTGCTTATTCACCTTGGCTTGTATCTTTCTTCCACAGGTGGCATGTTGGAGGATGACAAGGTTTGCTGTCTGAATGGTGAACATCTTGGATGTTGGTGCAAAATTCTTGATGGAGCATGAGAGCATGTTTGAGGTCTATGTGGTTTCCTAGAAGGTTGTGATCGGTTGCATTTTGGTTGATTTGTTGGACAGTGAGTTGCAGTTGGATGCCTGGTCTTTGTTGCAGATTGTCCGGTGGACTAATTTTGTGGAATCTAATTGATTGGGTGTCTTGGGTATTGCGGGGTCTAAACTAGTGGAGCTAGTGTGATCTTAGTTTCTGAGTACTTTGGAGGTTCCTGTGTGATCTTCGTCAAGTGGGAGATTGTTGGAATTGTGTGCCTCAATCCCACAGGCTGAAACTTCTTGTGAGCAATTTTGGTGAGATTGGTGAGATGTCTGGCCGATCTACTAATAGATCCTGAACTGTCGCTGTGACCTCCTAAATGTCTTGGCGATCGACATCTGAAACCTTCGGCGTAACCTTGAACTCTCAGAATGATGTCTCGGCGACGATAGGAAGTCTTGCCGATATCGGCGTGACCTTTGGTCTGTCTGGCCGATGTGGTAATTAGTATGACTTGCTCCTATCGGTATGAAGTCTTGGCGACATGGAGATGTCTCGCCGACAACTATATACATATGGAGTCATCGGGGTAACGAAAGGGGTTCGCTATGACCTCTTAACGATAGTGGTAAGTCTGGCCGACAAAGCTACATGTGATTGAGTGTTTTCGGTGAGACTCCTAGCGAATGGAGTCATCGGAGAAACACAAGGACTTCGGTATGAAGTCTCAATGAATGTGGAATGTCTGGCCGATGGTTGGACTCTTCGATATGACTTGAAGGCATCGGTATGATGTCTTGGCGAAGAGTGATGGTCTTTCCAATGGCTGTGTGACTTCGAAGTAACACATGAAGGCTCGGTGTGAGGTCTTGGCGACAAGGGAAGTCTTAGCGATAGCCTGGTGGACTCGGTGTAACCTCTTGCCGATTGAAAGGACTCTTGGCGACATCGAATGCTGGTTGAGTTGGCATCGGGGAGACACAGTTAGTGTCTTATCGACATGCCAACATAGGTTGATCGCCCTTGACCGATTGATGACTATCCTATGTGGTGTCTCGCAGACCAATCAGAGGAAGAAAAATTCAAATGGTTGGCGGTTGGATTTTTTCAACAGTTGCGACATTGGAGCTGAACTGTACGCAAGGAAAAATCTACACAAGAGTGGAAACATCTACGATGCTGAGCTGGATGATTCGATAGTTGTGATCTGACAGCTGGAAGCAAACCGATTCACAGAGGCTGTTGAGAACGAATGCATATATGTATGCATTGGACTTTTGAAGAAAGTGTACATAAAGAGCTGGTGAGAACAAGAGGAGAAAGAAGAATCAAGAGAGCTAATAGAGAGGGTCATTTGGCTAGCTGAAAGGCCGAGGCCATGAGGTCAAAGGAGAAAAGAGAGAAGTAGGGTTTTGCTGGAATCTCTTCTGATCATGGATCATGATTGATCTCTCTCATGTTGATTTGCACTGCATTGTATCAGTGCGAAGGTTGTATGGTCTGATGGATTGATCAGTTGCTACCAGGTTGTATCCAGAATGAACAAGATGTAATCTTTGAAAAGGCTATGAGCCTGAAACTGTATTGTAACTTTCTATTGCTGAATAATACAATGGCTCAAACTTTTGAGAGTGGGGTTTTTTACCCGATAGGGTTTTCCCCACGTAAATCTTTGTGTTCTGGTTTTCTATCTTATCTTTCATCTGTGTTGGTTCTGTTACTAGAAACTGTTATTGCTTACTGTTGAATTTACATGTGCTTCTCTCAGAAGGATTAATGTGGGAAATTAACTGTGTTTGTTTCCACTTTAGGACATAGTTGTACGTGTCTTTGAGGCAATCTAATCGGAATTAAAGTTATCGAAGGCACTACTATTCTTGGAGGTTTCTCTGAGATTCCCTCTATTTCCCTTACACTTAGGGCCAATAGGAAGCTAGTTCAAAACATGACATGAACTAGAAAAAGAAGCTAGTTCAAAAGGGAGCCGATCCCTTACAAATAAGAGCCACTAGGGCCTGACAGAACAGGCCAATACAGGCCACACACAAAACAAAACTAGGACATAAACAACTGACAGACAACAAGTCAAACGACAGACGAGGACTATACAACCCCAGAATATGAGGGGACTAATTTGAGTCCCAAAACCCTAGGCCATGATTTGGGGAGTCCCTTATTCTTTCTTTGTACAACAAACCAGGAATGCTCAAAAATTGAAGTCAATCAAGCGAGGCGAGAGGAGTGGATCCTCAACAACCACCACGGGCAAAGAGCCACCACGCAGCGAGGGATCCGACAATACAAAAGAGGAGTCAGGAGCATTCAAAGGACTAGAAAAGGTGTTCATTGAGGGACGGACATGCTCTGCCTGAACAACGACAATAGTTCGAGGCATCAATGGTTCCACGGAAGGGATAGCCGGTGGAGGAACCTGGATATATATGTATGTAATGATAGTTGTGCGATGATGTTATGATTTCTATTTTTTTGATTTTTCTATATGATGGATATATGTATGTAATGATTATTTTTTTTGAAAATGATATAATGCTATAATATTTTTGTATTTTTGAGGATATGATGATGATGACCTATGTGGCTTATATATGATATTGACCTAATGGATGCAGGGTATATGCATGTGATGATATCTATATATATGTGGTACATGTAGAGCTAATGATGAATTATTCTACAATATGTGTTTTGTGGTTTCTAACATATGTGTGTATGCAAGATATATGGATTATATGGATGCACTATGCTTCATTTTTAGTTGTCATGATACATGCATGATTGGAAGTTAGTATGGTCAAAGATAGTAATGAGATGGTTATTGTTGATCAGTATCACTTAATGGAATTTATTATGAATGAGATGAAAAAGATAGATATGAGATAAATGGATAGAAATAGATTGATGTGGATGGATCTAGAAATTGATAGATATTGTGATTTCTATTTTGTGTGTTTTATTTTTAATCATCACAAAGCATTTTATTTGTAGAAAGTGGATATATGCACACCAAAGAATGATAAGCTTGTTAGGAAAATCAACCATGATGATCAATCCATTTCCTACATAACCCTTTAAGACAAAATCATGCATACAAGTATATAGATAACCAAATTCAAAGATCAAAAATGTATTACAACACAAGATATACCCTGGGAAAACCCTCATAGAGGGAAAAACCCAACCTCCAAAATCATCCATGCTTAATGTATTATTCAACAATAAAAAATTACAATACACTTACAAATCCTCTATGAACACCTTTGAAACATCAAGCCCTCTACAAACAATCCATGTGAACAAGCATGTAACCCTCACAAATGCTAACAAGAGATGCTCTCAACCATCCAACTTGCCAACTGACCAACCTTAAACAACTACCCATGTGTTTGCTTTTATAGAAACAAGCTCACACAAAACCACCAAATGGTATTTCATACAACCTTGTGACTAATACCATGAGCTTACAAAAACATTAACCCCTCATTTAATATTGGTAGTAAGTTTTTCCAATATTAAATATTATTTCCATGTGCAATGCCACATTAAATATGTAATCCAATGTTACATACAACTCATAAAGCGGCCCCCAAAATGCTAGATCCATGTGATGCAAGCGTGGACCTAGATTTCCTAGGTGCACCACATTATAAATAAATATTGGATTAATAACATTATGTAAGGTGGATAACACACCTTTTCCTAACATTCTTGCATTTTTTTTATACACTACATAAGGGGTAAACAAGTAAACTCAAACATGAACAAGGGAACAATCCCTCTAGCCACATATACCATCAAGGAATCAAAGTACTCCATGTGCTCCATCAAGGTACTTGCAACAAGATTCAAGGTGATCACAATCTCAAGCATGAATACTCTCATCCTCCATCATGCCAACACACAAAGGCAAGAAACCATCCAAAGAGATGCCACACTATCACAAAGAAGTATAAGTCCTGCCTCCAACCAATATCTCAATACACAAAAAATCAATACAAAGGTAATAAGAATGTACCAATAGCCGTCAAGATATAATCACCATAGTTGAAAAATCACCCACAAAAAATTCTAATACATCCAACTATCCATACCTCAAAGGTACACAAAAAATATTAAGTGAACCTCATTCCATCGACATATACAACCCATAACATGCAATCACAAGCTCCAAGTTCCAAACATGTCAATGAAGAACATACACAACTAGGAACTCCCATTGCATAGGTAATGCAAAATATGAAAATGATCAAGGCATCCAAGAATCCACCAATAGCAACATATAGATGTGTAAACAACATCATGTAGCACCAAGGAACATCCACAAAGATATGCAAATCTTGCAAACCAATATGTTGCAATACATCTCTCACCTCAAGTCTCCATAGCTCTCCCAAGTTCTCCACACCCAACAAAGGAAAGAGATAAAGGAACCTCCATGTTGTCACCAAAGAACAATGAACAACATATGACCACAAACAAAGTGATCACCATAGCTACACACAATATCTCAAATCCAATGTCATGTGAATACAAACATCCAAGAAGTAGAACAAGACCAAAGAGAGAACGTGCAAATAAAAACCTGTAGCATATCCTTATACACACACCTCTAAATGCTAAGCTGTGATAAGAATGATCTCATCCATAAAACCCCAAAGAGAATAGATCTCTCCACATCTAACCATAACCAATATGTATGCATCTCAAACCAAAGGAAGATAAAAACATAATCCATCCCCAAACCAAGGGAATGAGCCCAATAACATCTCCTAAACTCAATATCAATGAATAATCTCATAATACATAAGGAGATAAACATGCCAACACTCCTCAAATGAACCATCCAAAGCTGACTACCCATAGCTCAAGATTCATATGCATGAGAAGAAAAGCATAAAACATAATGCATTTGCAAATAACAATGGGCAATACCTCTCAGATGACAAACCGTCGATTAGACCAAGAGTGTGGAATGAGAATGCTCCTTCAAGATATCCAATTCATCATGACTCATCTAAGAACAATATCCTCATAGGTCCATGTTGAACTCACGTCCAACCAAGGTGTAGGCTCCACAAAATTCTAGCTGAAACCTCATCAATGAGTAACCATCTCAACGCATGTCTCTAATCATAAGAGATCTCCTAGTCTCACCTATATATCCAAGTATCCATTTTTGGGAATAAGGTGTCTCAACCTTAGATTCCTAACATTGAATTATTTAATGTATTATTGTATTTATTTATTTTATTTAATTGCCTACAATGTCATGTCATTAATTGGGACCCATTGGTTGGGTGGCATCCTCGTTGGAGGTGACTGTATGACACATCTACATCGCAAGTGGAGGTAGGCATTCCATCTTGGAATCATGGACCTATGACAAGTGATGTCATTTTATGACATTTTATGATGCGTCATAAGGTATATTTTGTATGGAGAAAGTGTGGTGCCTTAGTGGGGTATGAAAAAAGTGTGAGAGAATAAGTGTGATAGTCATGTTTAACTTATTCTTTTTTTGTTGGAAGTGTTGTAAGTGTGACATGATATTATGACACATGTTATGAAAAATTCTATGACAGTTGTAAGGAATCTGTCATAACCCACTATTAGCATGAACTAGGTGCCCAAGCTTGGAGAGATGTTTGCATGTTATGACAACTATAAGAGGTGTAAGAGAATGTTGTACAAATGTCCAAATCATGCCTATGGTGTGAAGTATTGTTGCCACATGGGTTTGGATGCCTAACCTCTTCTAGAAGCTTCTTCAAGCTTGCATCTTCTATAAATAGGATGCCTTGCATTGTAGAATGCATAGTTTGTTTGCAGGTATCAAAGTGTTTTTGGATTTCCTCCAGAAGAGCAAGATGTAGTCTCCATGTTAAGGCTACGATCCTACAAGTGTATTGCAACCTTATTGTTGTAGATTAATACATAGGCTCGATGCTTTGGAGTGTGGGGTTTTTTACCCGAAAGGCTTTTCCCCACATATATCGTGTCTTCTTCTATTCTTTGTTTTTCTCATTCTTGAAATGTTAGTTTACATGCCATTATGTTGATGAATTTTTTCTAGATTTGAAGCCATATCAACTTTCCTCTAAGGGTTAATGCATGGGAAATTGAACTATGTTTGTTTCCGCTTTAAGGCATAGTAGTATGTGCTTGTATCAAGATGATTAAAATATGTTTTGTTTTAAGAAGCATAAGATACTGAAGGTGCATACTAGATCTTGGAAGGCTTTCTGAGTTCATCATTTCCTTTCATTTGACCTATCAGAGCTCAGTTCTAGACTTGCATATCACTTGCACGTGCACGTATGGTGATGCATGTGGTGTTTGAGGTTTTGGGTATTTCTTTTGTTGTGATTTCTTAGCTTGGAAAGCTTGAGGGAATTTTTTTTTAAGGAATTGGCTGATTATTAATCCTTGTCTAAGTGGAAGTTTTATAGTTGATCTTATTTTCTAGAAACAATAGGCATTGTGAAGGATGGAGAAGATAGAGTTTTATGGAGTTGATCATGTGGTTACATTTGATATGTTATTGATCTGAAGCTCCTGTTTGACACCTGAATAACCTCAAATGCATGTAGGCTATGGAGTTGATCATTGGATGATCTGGAAGTTTCTGGAATAGCCTAATTCTCTCTCGGATGCATTTACATGTTGGTGGTGGAGTTGGCCTGCAAATGGGCCTAGAAGTTCCTAGACCTCTCTTTCATAATGGATGTTTGCACTTGCATGGCTCATATTCATGTTCCTTGGATTTGAGGGTTTTATGGATTTTTTGTTTAAAAATCTATGATTATGCATATTCATGATATTCCATTGTTTTGGTTTAACTATTATGGTTGTATATAGAATTGAGGGTATTTCAGATGATAAGTGGATATGGATTGCATGTGTGTTACAAAACATGGTGGGTTTGCAGGTTTACACGATAAATCAAAACTTGCGGTTTTGCAGATCTATAGATGAACTATTTTTTTTTCAGATTATGTTTCCCTTGTGGTATTTCTAGATGTAAGATAGTTATAGGTTTGTGCATATTATTTGTGGATGTTTTGAGGAGGTTTGCACCTTTCTCGTTGAGGAAATGTTGGTATATGTTTTACCATTGGTGATTTGTGGGTTGAGAAGTTGGGATAATTTATATTTTATAAGCTTCTAGACAACCTATTTCCTTTGAAGGTTTTACAGTTTCCTATGTTCTAAAAGTTGTGGGTTTGTGTAGATATGGAGTAATCATTTGTTTAGATGAAATATGTGTGATCTATTATTCTGGATGTTTAAGTGGTCTTAGATTTACATGGAGATGATTTTTTATAGGTTTTTTCATGTTAACCAAAAATTTGTGATTTGTAGATCAGTGGAAAATATTGTTTTCAAACTCAGAGTTTTCTAGATGAGAACAATTGCAGATTTGCATGAATGCTTGATTAGTTCCTTGACTATGGTACTCAGTAGTGGATTTGTTTAGAAAATCGGGTATGCTGGTGATCTGGTGTTTGATTCTTGAAACTACATGTTATCTTCTTTGATATCTTAGTTTTGCATGTTACTAATGTGATGATGAGTTTGCATGCTTCAATGTTTGGGATCTATGAGTTATGTAGTTTTTGGATTAGCTACCCATTGGCTACAGTGGGATGACTCAGATGTGGATTGTCTATATCCACGAGATTGATTCAGTGTTGATGCAGATTTCATTAGTTGGCCTTGTTGGTGGTCATTTGTTCATTGTTATTTTGTTTTGAGATGAGATGATGGATGATATTGAGTGCTTGGATAGTCAGTTATGGTACTTGTAGCATGTTTTTTATCTTCTTGGCTTGGAGATTTTGGTTCTACTTATTATTTGGTGTTGTTGATATTGCATTTTATTTTGTTAGAGCCATGAAGAATCTTCATTAAGGAGATGGTTGTCATGATGCTTGGAAAGCTCGATATCACTATTCAATAGGAGATTTAGCAGTGATTGTGGATTCATCACTTGGTGATGAATGATCTTTAGTGTTGCAGATATTACTAGAAGGAGCCTTGCAGAAGGTTTCTTTCACATAATTTGCATGGACATTATTTGGAGATGGTTATCTTCATGAGATTGAAGATGTTGTTTCTTGGTTTAGAGTATTTTGGTATTATGTCATGATGTACTCTTGATCCTATATTAGAGTTTGGTATGGTACATATTCTCTTGAGACCAGGATGTGTGCATTGTTGTATGTGATCTCCTAGGAGGAGATGGTTAGATCATGTTGTCATGTTTATGTTCCCATTTCATGATTGGAGCTTTGACATTGATCTTGGTGGTTCTCTTTGTATTGAGTACATTGATCATTTGCTTGATTACTTCATGATGGTACTATGTTGCATTTGGAGTTTGGCATGGATTGATTGGTTATAGGTACTCATGGATACTTGGAGACTTAGGTGAGGCTTGCAGTTCTCTTATGGTTAGAGACATGTTTTGAGATGGTCACTCTTGATGAGATTTCAACAGGAAGTCTGAGGATCATACACCTTGGTTGGATGTGAGTTCAACATGTACCTATGAGGAGAGTGTTCTTGGATGAGTCATGATGAATTGGATATCTTGGAGGAGCATTCTCATTCCCAAAACTTGGTCTACTCGACAGTCTACTTGAGAGGTATCACCCATTGTTCCTTTTAGGTGTATTATGTTATGCTTTGTCCTCTCATGCATATGGATCTTGAGCTAAGGATATATGGTTTTGGATAATTCATTTGAGGAATGTTGGCATGTTTATCTCCTTATGCATTATGAGAAAATTCATTGATGTTGAGTTTAGGAGATGTATTGGGCTTATTTCTTGATATGGGAATGGATATTTAGTTTGATCTTCTTTGGCTTGAGAAGCTTACATCCATGTTGATTACATGATACATATGTTATGTTTTATCTTGGTGATTGAATGGTTGGGTGTTGTTATGGCTTCTTTTTTTGAGGTGTTTTGAGGTTTGGATGGAAACTATTGGAAAGGTTAAGCATAAAAAATTGGTACCTTTACTTGCTTAATGTGTTTTCGTTTATGTTCTTGGGTGATGACATGGAGATTTCTTTATCCTTTTCCTTTGTTGAGTGTGGATAACATGGGAGGGCTTTAGAGACTTGTGGTGAGAGTTACTCTTGCAGGTAAATGATGTGCAATGTTTATGTCTTTGGCCTTGGTTATCCTCCTGGATGTTTGGTTTCACATTACATTGGTTTTGAGGTTTGGATGGAAACTATTGGAAATGTTAAGCATAAAAATTTGGTACCTTTACTTGGTTAATGTGTTTTCACTTATGTTCCTAGGTGATGACATGGAGGTTTCTTTATCCTTTTCCTTTTTTGAGTGTGGAGAACATGAGAGAGCTTTGGAGACTTGTGGTGAGAGTTACTCTTACAAGTTACTCATTTACAGGTTTTGCATATCATTGTGGATGTTTCTTGGTACTAGATGATGTTGTTTACACTTTCTATATGATGCTATTGGTAGAATTGGTATGCCTTAATCTTTTTCAGATTTAACATTACCCATGAAGTGGGAGTTCCTGGATGTGTGTGTTCTTAGTGACGGCTTTGACACATGGGGCCTTTGATTGCAGTTTATGGGTTGGGTATGTTGTTGGCATAAGTTATACTATTATTTTGGATACCTTTGAGGTATGGCAGATTGGATGGATCAACATTTTTTGTGAGTGTTATTTTTGATCTCATGGGTTTACCAGTTAGATGAGGGAAACCTGGTTTGGTTGTTGGTCTAGCTAATGGTTTATCTTGTTCGCTGGAGGATTATTTGTCTTCAAAATTATGTTCTGGCTCTATGGGCCTTGGGTCCCTAAGTAGATATTTTAATATGACTATTGGCAGGTCTTCAACAAGTGGGAGAATGTTGGGAATAAGGTGTCTCAACCTTAAAGTCCTAACATTGAATTATTTAATGTATTATTGTATTTATTTATTTTATTTAATTGCCTACAATATCATGTCGTTAATTGGGACCCACTGGCTGGGTGTCATCCTCGTTGGAGGTGACTGCATGACACATCTTCATCACAAGTGGTGGTAGGCATCCCATTTTGGAATCATGGACCTATGACAAGTGATGTCATTTTATGACATATTCTATGACATGTCATAAGGTATATTTTGTATGGAGAAAGTGTGGTGCCTTAGTGGGGTATGACAAAAGTGTGAGAGAATAAGTGTGATAGTCATGTCTGACTTATTCTTTGTTTGTTGAAAGTGATGTAAGTGTGACAGGATATTATGACACATGTTATGACATATTCTATGATAGTTGTAAGGAATCTGTCATAACCCACTATTAGCATGAACTAGGCGCCCAAGCTTGAAGAGATGTTTTGCATGTTATGACAACTATAAGAGGTGTAAGAGAATGTTGTACAAATATCCAAATCATGCCTATGGTGTGAAGTATTGTTGCCACATGGGTTTGGATTCCTAACCTCTTCTAGAAGCTTCTTCAAGCTTGTATCTTCTATAAATAGGATGCCTTGCATTGTAGAATGCATAGTTTGTTTGCAGGTATCAAAGTGTTTTGGATTTCCTCTAGAAGAGCAAGATGTAGTCTCCATGTTAAGGCTACAAGCCTACAAGTGTATTCCAACCTTATTGTTGCAGATTAATACATAGGATCGATGCTTTGGAGTGTGGGGTTTTTTACCCGAAAGGCTTTTCCCCACGTATATCATGTCTTCTTCTCTTTTGTCTATCTTTCTTCTATTCTTTGTTTTTCTCATTCTTGAAATGTTAGTTTGCATGCCATTATGTTGCTAAATTTTTTCTAGATTTGAAACTATATCAACTTTCCTCTAAGGGTTAATGCATGAGAAATTAAACTATGTTTGTTTCCGCTTTAAGGCATAGTAGTATGTGCTTGTATCAAGATGATTAAAATCTAATTTTTTTTGAAGAAGCATAAGATATTGAAGGTGCATACTGGATCTTGGAAGGATTTCTGAGTTTGTCATTTCCTTTCATTTGTGAGAACCTGTAACCGATTAATCCATTTAAAACTCCAAATGATCCTTGATACACCCCTAGTGGAAGGCCATTTGTATCCAGGGTAGGGTTGTGGGTGCCATTTCCCTCAAAAGAAGCCTCGACAAATCCTCATGCAGAGCAAAAATTGGAGACAGGTTAGTGCACAGGTGGTGGGGGAAGGGCATCGCCAACCAAGCCGTGAAGTTGTGTCTCTCCATGGCCTTCACTGACATGTCAGGTTTGGAGCGTATCGAAGGCTTGGTGGATCAGGACAATGGGGTGTCTTAGAGAGTGTTGGAGAAGGTTGGATTTGTGAAGGAAGGTCTACTCTACAAATATTTTACCTTCAAGGGAAGAACCAGGGACTTTTATAGTTACAACTTTCTCTCTCAAGATTTTCCTTGCTATATTCAATTGATGGTTTGGGGCTTTGCCTTCGTGTCTGCCATGTTGTGTCAATAACTCTTTTTTATTAGTACTTCCATTAGGCATAGTACTATTGCAATGAGTTTTTTTCTAAGTTAATTAGTTATTAATAAGTTGGCTTTCAACCAATCAAAAACAATAATTTTTAAAAAATAAAAAATAAAATTCAATTTTATAAAGTGAACTTGCAAAATATTTAACTTTATGAATTATAAAAAATATTTTTTGTCAATATGATTAGCTAAAAAGTTTTGTGTGTTATTGACAATTATAAGGAAAAATGAAAATGAACTATTATTTTGCCTATTTGTAAGAAAAATGTACTATTATTAAGCGATACTTCTACAACAAACTGCATGGCGGCAGGACTATAGGATGCAGTTATGTATTTATCTTCATTTTTATTGGCTAAAAAATTTTAAGCGATAAGGGCGGATTTTCAAGCATAAACTATTTTATCGCATTTTTTAAAGGAATTTTTAAGACATTTTTAATGTTTGAAAGTTAAAATTAAAGATTGTTAATTTTTCATTATATATATTTTTTTACATATCAAATTTGAAGATAAAATTTAAAAGCATATAAAAAAGAAAGAAGATAAAATCAAATAATACATTATTAATTTAATAAATTATATAAGATCTCTTAAAATTTTAATAAATAACATGTTTCTCTTAAAATTTTAAAAAATAAGTTGTAACATGTTATTTATATTTCTTTATTTTATAATAAATTAAATTTGAAAATTAAAATGACAAGTTATATATATTTTACATAATTTTTTCATTTAGACAATCAAAAACATTTATTTTTAAAAAGTTATTCAATTTCAAAGTTTGGAGGATTTAAGTTGAAACTAATCATTTTTTACATATAATAGTAAAACAAAAAAAATATCTCTATTTTGATTGGAGAAGAGATTATGTTACGAAACAAAAAGAAGCAATACAATCTACAATAAGATTAAAACAAATGACGCGTGTAAACAATATTTTTGGAATATTAACTAATGTTTTTGAGCATTTTTTTAAGGCAATTTTTTTGCCATGAACATATTAACTAATGTTTTCATTGCTATAGATAAGTTTGGTTTACATAATTTAAAAGAATATTAAAATGCAAATGCTATTTTTGAGCATGTTTTTGTAGACATGCAAAATTAGCATTATGCATTCAATTAGGTCCATTCATCAAGTAAACTAGGTTTCACATTCATCCACTCAGCAAATTAATCAAGTTCACCTTCATCCACTCATCAGGTAAACTCATTAATTTCAATCTCCTAAGGTCATTAATTTAAAATTAAACAAACATTAACATCAACCTTTAATTAAATAAATCAAACATTCATTAAATTGAAATCCAAATGCATATTCCATCCTTTTCTGATTTAAATAAATCAAATATTTAAGTCATAAAAGTAAAAATCATACTAATCATCATTAAGCTAATCTAATCCTAATTAGCCTAACCTAACCACCCATCACATCCTCTAGATAATCCCACTTGCACAAATAAATCAATTTATTGATTTATTAAATCCAACATTTTCCATCAACATGGCATCTTTGAGGAATATTCCCTCAAGTTTGAATTCAAAATCAAGTGGACATGTACATCCAACAAAGCAATAATGTCTCTTACATGTCCTTTGCAAAGGTCAAACTAAGCATTAACTCTCAAATTCAAATTTGAAATTTCCCCCTCTTGGGCACATTTCCCAAATCTTGCACATCCCTCAACCTATGACAAGTTGACAAGTGGCCTCTTTTCATTGGCTTGTTTTTAATCCCACATTGCTCTCTCATAAGCATTCTTTCAATTTGAGAATCTTTAAATAGAGACCATCTCCATTGATCAAATCCTCCACAATTTTAGCATCACAACTCCACAACTCCACAAATCTACATTTTCATGCAAAGTTACTCTCTTGGTTTGTGAACTAATTTTGCTCTTCATCTCCATTGCATCTCATCATTTTAGCTTTTGAGCAAGGATTGGGAAAGGGTCATTTGCACATTTGACACCAATCCACTATGGAACAGGTACTTGTTAATTGTTTTCATAATGCTTTTAGTTTTCTCTTGTCATTTGTTGCATTTTGAAGCATTTACAAGGTATTTCATAGGAGTATTCTTGAGGAATTTGTAGGTACTAACCCATGTTTGAAGTTTAGTGTTTGCAGATTTTAAAAGGATGCTCACAGTTTTAAGGCAATTTTTTTGCCATAGACATATTAACTAATGTTTTCATTAGTGGTGGATAAGTTTGGTTTGCATAATTTAAATGTTTAACATTTAATTTTTAATTACAATATATACTCTTAATTATTCAACATATGCAAAAAAATTATATTCATATTAATAATACACTTAAACTTCTATTCACATGGTAATTTTCTCTTTTGAGCCTTTTCTTTTCATTTAACTATAGTAAATAAAATAATTCTTAAGTAGTAATAAAATAATAATTACAACCATTGAAAATGTCATATACTTAAAATTTGTAATAAATATTAATGTAAAAAATAAAACAATTTTAAGTATAATAAATAAAATAACGTTCAACTAAAATAAAATAATATTAATTAATTAGAATATAGCTCCATTGCAAATCTCTACTTTGGGATTGTGTGTCTCTCGCTCCTTGGGAGTTATAGGGATTTTCACACCATCCTGATTTGAAGTATAAACTATACCACTACTACTTACAAGATCTGGAGGATCTATTGAATACCTATGAGAATGGAGCTTTTTAAAGTCAACATCTACTTGCTCATTCTTTCCTTCTCACTCAAATTCCATGGAAGGACTATTAGGGACCAAGTCTTGAAGATCTCTTCAGTTTATGTAGTCAGAAGCTTTCTCTAAAGACCGTTCTAATGCTGCAGATCAAATGGTGTAATTAATTGCAAATTCCTAGATTTCAATCTGTGTATATTATTATGTTTTTTGAATACATCAATTTACTTTAGTTTCACATTTTAAAGGTTTATATAATTGATTTAAGGGTTGTTAGGAAATGGGAAAATTATGGTGTGGAGTACAAGGCAGCCTATTTTAGGCTAGTCATATGTAATTATTTCTACTTTCTTAATAGTTTTAATACCATATCATGTTCTCTCCATTCTCATCACCTTCATTTGACACTAATGTTTAAGCATCTAAACTACTGTTTCTTGAAATTCATAATTAATTGCAATGACTTTGTCTATTTAAATAAAGGGGTTATTAATCATCATTTAAAAGAAAACAATATTATCTCATTCAAACTTAGAAATAGAATTTGAACTACATTTTTTACATATGCCTTTCATATTGATTCTATGTGATGTATTACAGTTTTGAACTACTTATATCTCTAAATTTGGTTTGAAAAGGACAAGGCCCACTATAAGGATGAGGTCAGGTATAAGTTACAAAGAAATTTGGTACAACAGATAGGTCTCTCAAATTTTAACACTACTCTAAAGGAAGTAAATGATCCATACACCCAATGCCCCAGACAACAATAAACTAAGCACTTGTCTTGGTGTAAAATCAATTGAATTGTTGATTGCACTAAAAACCTTTTAGAGCCTGTTTCAACATTGATAAACTAGGAAAAATAACAATCCCTGCCAACAAGTATAAGATCAAGATATGGAACATTAAAAAAACTTGTCTACACTTTACCTCGAAGTTACTATTAGGTTAAAAAAGCGTCTCCACTATAACCACAAATTTACTGTTAGTATCAGCTGTTGTCACCAATAATACCCATAGGATCAACCTCCATCCTTAAAATGATGCAAACGATTTGAATCACTCACAATAATTCATCACTCTACAATTTTGGAGATGATCTTTGTAGCTTTGTAGCAATCAACATGTACTCAAAGATTCTTAGCAATGCCTAATGTTGTCCAAGGGCTCGTGCAGATAAGCCCAAAGGCTATCTCCAATCTTTCACTGTGACCACAGATAAATAATTCCTTATTTTCCTCCTCTAAATCATGAAGCATAAAACCAATATTGGGTACATACCTTGCATCCTTCATCTTTGTAGCCAAGCTCTCCAACATAGCATAATTTTTTTTTGATTGTGGGTGTGATTTGTCTGCAATGAGGAATGTATGAACCTTGTTCTTAATCTCAATTCAACAACACCCCAGGCTTTGTGTAAAATTTATTATTCTAAAAATTTCTCTGATCTTTGCTACATCATCCCTCCATCCAACATTAGCATAAATGTTTGATATGAGTATATAAAAACCAGAATCTTCTATTTCCAACTCAAAAATTCGTTGTGCTGCATATTCTCCTAGCTCTATATTGCAATGGATTTTGCAAGCACCAAACAAAGATCCCCACGCACCAACACTAGGTTGTAAAGATGTGCCCTCAATAAATTTGCATGCTTCATTCAACTGCCCAAGACAACCAAGAAGATCAACCATGCACCCATGATGACACTGAACATGAAGATGAAGTGAGTGATGGAAGACTTGAGAAAACTACATAGAGGGCATTTGTAAGTGCAGGAGCTTGAGTATTGTTCTACCCAATAGTCTTACATAACATTGTCCGCAACAAGCTTCAACTAGAGTTGCACGCAGTTGTTCCTTTAAAATTTGAGAAGTGAATAATCTTCAAAGATCTGATTTAGTGGATGTTGGAATTGTTGAATATTATGACTTTCTTCCTTCTAGTTGTCACTTAGAGTTATTTTATTCCTGAATTTTGTAGGTAATAAGTTATATGATCATGATGATTTCATCCTATCAATCGACTAAGTAATTGCTTGTCCATTTAACCATAGATATTGTAACTTAGATGGCAAACTAATTTATTTATTTTGTTTCTTTGTCCTTACCCTTTTCCAGAGATCTAAAGTATGCACAAGGTGATATAATGCTAGTAAAAGTGTTGGATATGGGCTTCATTGTAACTTGTCATTTAGAAGTAGACATAGCACGCGAATATGTCATAGGAGTTCAAAGATCTGTAATTACTAACAATAGCATTGATTTAGATTTTAAAGATTTTTTAAAATCAAATGGAATTTTTTATACTATAACTGTCAAACTCTCTAGAAAATTTAATATAGTACAAAATCCATTCTCATATTCCTCATTTGTTTACAATTATTTAACTCTGCATATTTTATAGTTTTAATTCTTAATATTACAATGATTTGTAAAATTAGATGTTCTATGCACTTGTGGTGATATAATCAAGCTTGAATTCGTCTAGATCTATTGTAGCACTCCCTCTAAATTTATATCCACTAGTCAACTGTAGCATAAACCAAGGAGTTGTCTATTTGATCTGAATACACAGATTGTTGATTTTGAAAGGACAATACATGTTTCCTATTTGTAACAACTTGCCTTATTTCCCGATATTGTTTATTACATGTCACCATCTGAAAAATTTCAAGATTACTTTTAAGTTGTTATAATATCAACATTGTTGCTAAAACATAGCAGACACAACAAATAAAAACAAGACTATTCTTTCACATTTTGGCAGGAACTTCGCAGCTTAGCTCTTGTTAAAATCGTCTTCGAAAATTATTTATGACATTTCCCCTGAAAACCTTTTGAAATAGCTATTATTTTAAGCTGTTGTGGGTCTTTGTCACATCTTTCACTAGAGCAAAATTAAATTCTATTTTTTAAAAGATTTATATTATTTTGTGAGATGTTTACATATATTATTTTAATATATGATTTTGATTAATTTATATATTGAATACTATATAATTTTTATTTATAATATTATTAAAATATGCTTATTGTATATTATAATATAATTATTATTAAAAAAAAAATAAATTATAAATGTTGATTTTAAAATTTAAATTATTTAAATATAATTTTTATTATAGATCATAATTTTTTTTTTTTTTTTATAATATTATAATATAATATAAGATAATCTAATATAATAATTATATTAATAAAATAATATAAAAATAAATATTTAAAGAAGGATATTTGTAGGCTTATTATATATATATATATATTATTTTAAATTTATATATGCTAGTTTTGCAAAAATGAACTATTATTTTGCCTATTTTTCCTATGCTATTTATCTATCATTTTTTCTTTTACTGTCTCACAAATTATGAATATTGTGCATTCAAAACTTTGTAGCATTCATTTATAGACAGATGTTAAAACAAAATGTTTTTTGAGTTCAATTCAATTATTTACCGTGTAATTTTATTGCAAATTTCATAATCAATAAATATTATTTATATATTATATTATACATATTATTATGTAACATAATTATTACATTAATTTTGCATTTATATAATTATCATTTTTTTCTTGTAATTATATTTTACTATTATTTGATATTTATAATATCTTTATAATATTTAAAATTTTAATATATACTTTTTTTTTATAATATAATTGATTTTTATATAATCTAATTAAGTTAAAATTAATAATTATTACATTTAATTTTAATCAAATTAATAATTATTACATTTAATTTTAATCGCATTAACAAAACTTACAAAGGCAAGTACTAGCCACTACGTGGCACTTGTTTAATATTGAATCTGATTTCAATGTGATGAAATATATTGTGTGATTCTCATTTGTGCATATGCAAATTAAGTGGTAAGAGGTCAAGCACGTGTTTGTCTAGAGAATGTGTAGCTATTAATTGGAGTGTTTTATTGCATTGAGAAAAACTATTTTTTAATGAAGTGAGGTCATTTTTATTATTGAATGGTATTTTTCAATTTGAGTTCTCAAAAACAAAATTAGCCATTGTGCATTCAACAATGGCAGTCATAGGTTTCAGACAAACCACTTTGCTGAAGCTGTTGTAGCCTATCATAGTATAAACTTGGCTAGAGACAAGGGCATCTCGAAGCTATGGATCGAAGGGAACTCCCTTAATATTGTGAATTTTCTTAGAAAGGTATCTCTCCCATCATGGACCATCAAATTTTTTATTGTGGATGCCCTTGCTTTGATTCAGGATTTCGATGAAACATATATTTCTCATGCTTTTAGAGAGGCAAATCATGTGGCTGATTGGGTAGTGAATCTTGGGGTGACGTCTGCAAGGTTTTGGGAGGCAAATGACATCTTGTCATTTGAGTTAAGTAATCTACTCCATAATGACAAATCTTAGCACATTGGTGTTGGCAATCTCCTCGGCTATTGGAATGTGTGGGTGTTATGGTCCTTTCTGGCCGATTAGACACTTCACGTAGGTGATGCTTATTGGAAGTTGTGGGCATTCAAATTTGAGTTGCATGAGTATCCTTACCATCATTGTTCTTGGTATTGCTCTTGGAAGACTCTCATGCTTTCTGGGTGTTCATTGTAATGAACCGGACCAATTTTTTTTTGTTTTTTCATAAAAGATTACAATGCAACATGCACCCGTTAAGGTTAGCATAAACCAAAACGATGCAGAAAGTAACTCTAACCAGAATGTACACCAGGATCCCGATGCGGGCAAGGTGTGAGCATTGGTCAGAGGATCTCAAAGTAAATACTGAACAAGAACTCTAACCAGAGATGCGCCGGCGAACGACGAGCATTCGGTCAGAGGATCCCTATCTATTGCAATACTGAAAATAGCTCAACACCAAGTATGTGCTACTCGATCCGTGAAGGATAGGAGGCGACCATATGGCGGAGACTTAGGAAATTACAATGCAAGAAAGTAAAAGGCGGCAAGCCAGCCTCTTCCACTTATTCAGTGGGCAGTACAAGTAAATACCAAATGAGAGGAGAGAATTGCTGACAGTACTACTGTTCAGCTTACAATAAATTAGAGAGTTTGTCAATATCTTAAGATTAGAATCCTTTCGAAGCTATATCAAATTAAGAACTCCCTTTCACACTCCCAAGCTCACTGAATATCAACTCCTCACACACTAATGAACTTTCTCAAATCTGATGTGACTATTTTTGACAGAAATGATACAGAACAGCAGCATGAAAACTCATCAAAATGCATATAACTCACTCTAAACACATCCTATTGACGAAAGATCAAATGCAGATTGCTATACTGATGCAGGCGCCCAAGATACAATCCCTAAACCACTCAAAACAAGCCTTATTTATTTTTGCACAAACTCCAATGTACCTCAAGATGGTACGGCCCAGCTGCAAGGGCGAATTTCCTTTATAAAATCAAAGAGACATAAATAAAATCTGGAAATTGGCAAGCATGGTCGCCCTTCATAAACAGATTGAAAGATCCAACACCCAGAATGATAACATTTTTATTTCATGAGCTACGAGCGATTCTTACATTCCTCAATGACATTCAGCAACATCAAAATATGACAGAAAATGTAAACTAGAACTCCAACAATGCAATTACTCAACTAGAAATGCAATTCAAACCTAATACAAGCTAACCTCTCAACTAGTTGCTATCTTTCAAGCAAGAAGATGAGCCAATGCTAGGAGGTGTGCTTTCCTCGAAGCGAGTGCCTGAATACAATCCAGCAGCATAACGGTGTAGTAGACAGAAGATGCCAAATGAAGAGCTGAGGCCTGCTTAAATAGAAATGAGAGAAACATCTAGAAACTTCCAGAGGGCGCCTCAAAACCCTAATTTTTAAATTACTCATTTCCCACCAAAAGAAGGCGTCCCTTTTCCTCCATAAAATATTTCACTTTTTAAAATAAACTTCATCTCACAAAAGGGCGTCCCATTTAATAATCTCAAATTTGACATTTAAAATATAATATAACTCCTTATGACGCCTTGACCCTCAAAAGTCCCCTTTTTAAAAAACAACTTAAAGTTGCACTGCTAGACCAAGGGGTATAATATTAAAATAATAATATTATAATAAAATACTTATCTCTCCACTAAAAAATGCGCCCAAGGCCAAATTGAGAGTGCCCATTACAGAAACAACTTGAAGAGGTGGTCCCAGTGAACCCAAAATTTGTCCCACTTGAGGAAATGGAATTTACTAGAAATATAGTAAATTCTCAGTAACTTAGGAATGCGAGCCCCAGGTGCCTGCTTTCTGAAATACTCACGAAAACCGAGGAAAGAATCCAGCGTTCGAGAGCCACAGCTCCAGCAACCAGCCTCCCTCAAACTAGAGCCCTGTTTCACCCCTGCTTGCATTCAGGGTCTCCGGGAATAGACCTTGATCCACAAGCGATCGCTGCTTTGAGAAGGGGACCGTTACAGGTGCTTCCCAAGGGTGGCACCCTCAGCGTGCAAATCTGAATCTTTGTAGAATCATATAAATACCTCCATTAGCATCCTCCAATGGTAAATTCTTCCACTTTACCAAATACTCTTTGATTGTTCTCCTCCTCAAGGAACGCTCTCTGAAATCAATAATCTGTTCTGGAACCAAGGTCAACTGCCCTTCTTCATCCAAAGGAGGTAACTGTGATGAAACCACAACGTTGTGTCCAAGTGCCTTTTTGAGGCGAGACACATGGAAGACATTGTGGACCTTACTACTCGAAGGTAGTTCCAACTCATAAGCCACCGCTCCAACCTTCCTAACAACTTTGAATGGTCCATAGAAGCGTGGTTTCAGCTTCTCAGCTCCACTCTTCTTAAGTGTGGACTGTCTGTAGGGCTGAAGCCGAAGATATACCATGTCACCAACCTCAAATGAGCGCTCCACACGCTGCTGATCAGCGTACATCTTTTGCTGATTTTGTGCCATTTGAAGGTTGTCCTTCAAGGATTTCAAAACATCTTGGCTCTGCTGCAACCAATCCTTGGCTTGAGGAGCTTTGCTATCGCCAAATACCAAATCAGCAAAGCTTGGAGCCTCGTAACCATAGAGGGCTATGAATGGAGACATCTTTATTGACATGTGGAAAGATGAATTGTAGCAATATTCTCCCAAGTGGAGCCATTTTACCCATGCTCTTTGCTGTTCTGAGACATAATTTTTGAGATAGCCCTCCAACCACTTGTTCACAATCTCCGTTTGACCATCCGTTTGTGGGTGATAGCTAGTGCTTGGAGTAAGCACTGTACCACTCATCCTAAAAATTTCCTGCCAAAAGGTGCTTAGGAACTTGCTGTCCCTATCACTCACGATATTTTTAGGCAACCCATTCAGTCTAAACACTTCATGGAAGAACAAATCTGCAACTTGAGCTGCTGTAAATGTGCTTGTGATGGCAAAGAAATGAGAGAATTTGGTCAACCTGTCCACTACAACATAAATACAGTCTTTGCCTTGAGCCCTAGGCAACCCGGTGATGAAATCCATAGAGATACTCTCCCATTTTTGATTTGGAATGGGAAGTGGCTGCAGTAGACCAGCTGGAAGAGAGTGCTCATTTTTATTCGTTTGACAAGTACTACACTCCTTGATGTGACGCTGAACATCATCCTTCAACCCTTTCCAAGAGAATCTCTCTCGAATCTGCTTATATGTCTTGAAGTACCCCTGATGACCAGCAAGTGGACTGTCATGGAAAGTCACCAAAATCTTCTTCTTAAGTTTAGAATCAGCCACCAAGAAGATTCTTCCCTTGTAGTGGATCAACCCATCAACTACCTTGTACCTTTCATCATGAAAAGTACCTTCAATAACGCTGGTTACAAACTGATTTTTGGCATAATCAGCAAGCAACAACTCCTTCCAATCAGCATTAAGCTCACACAATTAGCTCAAGTGAGGCCTTCTAGACAAAGCATCTGCCACAACGTTATTCTTCCCTTTGACATACTCAATATCAAAATCGTAAGCTTGTAGCTTACTCACCCACTTCTGCTGTCTCTCATTCAAATCCTTCTGATGCATAAAGTGCTTGAGACTGTTGTGATCAGTCTTGACCACGAATTTGCTCCCCACTAGATACTGTCTGAACTTGGCTAATGCATGCATGATAGCAAGCATTTCCTTGTCATAGATAGAGTAGGTTCTTTCAACCCCTCTTAATTTTCTGCTTTCAAATACAATTGGATGCTTCTCTTGCATCAAAACAGCCCCAATACCTTCCCCTGATGCATCACACTGTAACGCGAAGGGTTTGGAGAAATCTGGTATGGCCAATACAGGACAAGAACTCATGATTTTCTTGAACTTATCAAACACACTTTGAGCTTTTTCTGACCACATGAGAGCCCCCTTTTTAGTGAGGTCAGTAAGAGGAGCAGCACTTTGAGAATACCCCTTTACGAACCTTCTATAGAAGCCACAAAGACCCAAGAATCCCTTCAAATGAGTCAGATTTTCTGGAGGTGGCCAATCTACTATAGCCTTGATCTTTTCTGGATCAACCTTCACCCCTTTAGCGCTGATTATGTGGCCAAGGTAGAGCAGCTCCTTCATTCCAAATTCACATTTGGACTCTTTTGCAAACAAACTTTCTGATTCAAGAATGCTAAGCACTTCCTCCAAGTGCTTGAGATGTTCCTCCCACGTCTTGCTGAAGATGAGAATATCATCAAAGAAAATTAACACAAATTTCCTCAACTGTTTCTGGAAGACTCTGTTCATGCAAGAATGGAAAGTGGCTGGAGCATTAGTCAAGCCAAAGGGCATGACTAGGAACTCGAAATGACCATAGTGGCATCTGAATGCCGTCTTCTCAACATCTGAGCCCCTCATCCGGATTTGATAGTAACCCGATCTCAAATCAATTTTGGAGAAGAATTTAGCACCATGTAGCTCATCAATGAGCTCATCGATCCGAGGAATAGGATACCGATTTTTTATTGTGCTTTGATTCAAGGCACGATAATCAACACACATGCGGATGGTGCCGTCTTTCTTCTTCACAAGAACCACAGCTGAAGCGAAGGGACTCTTGCTAGGGCGAATGAAGCCCATCTCCAGGAGTTCTCTTATGTTCTTCTCAATTTCGTCCTTCTGCTTCTTAGGATATCTATACGGTGTTGTAATGACTGGTTTGGCCCCTTCCTTAAGTTCAATAACATGCTCAGCACCTCTTTCTGGTGGTGGCCCAGGTGGTAGATCAGCAAACACCTTACTCCTTTTGGTGAGTATGGATTGAATATTAGGAGGATATTCCCTCTTGGTCTCAACTGGACTGGCAGGAAGAACCATGCATTCCGCAGCCCACTCCACTTGGTCATGTCTAATCAGCCTTTCCATCCTTTTGAAAGAAACTATACGAGGACCACCATTAGACATTCCTCTCAAAACAACTCTCTTGCCCTCAGATTGGAACTTGAGCTCCATTGTTTGTAGGTTGAGAGAGATTTCACCCAGTGAGCGTAACCATTGTATGCCCAAAACTGCATCTGTGTCACCAATAGTAACCACATAGAAGTCATCTTTGACTTCATAGTTTCCCAACTGCAAAGACATGTTAGGAACTCTTCGTGTGCAGGAAATGTGAAACCCATCAGCCACCATGACTTTGAAGCCTTCAAATTCCTCAGTTTTGAGACCTCTCTTTGCAACCACACCTTCATCAATGAAGTTATGCGTTGCACCAGTATCAATTAATGCAACAATACGATGGCCTCCAACTCCACCACGAACCTTGACAGATTCGTTCTTTTGGAAACTAGAGAGTTGGGCAATAGGGCCCCCAACTCCTTGTTCATGATCGGACTCTTCTGTGGCTCTTTCATCCTCGCTGTCCCCAAAATAAGACTGCTGATCAGACATATCGGATGCTGATTCATAATCAGAATAGGTCCCCATTTGATTATAATGCCCTCTTCCAGGACATCTATGGCCTTTAGTCCAAGGCTCTAAACATGTGTAACACTTGCCCTCCTTTCTGCGCTGTTCACGTTGCTCTT
>VDFB02273158.1:0-25558 GCA_007258455.2 Sequoia sempervirens | reverse complement strand
TCAGAAGCTTAAGGAGGCTGCAGCTAGTTCAGATCTGGTAGATCCCACGATGTACAGGCAACTGATTGGATCATTGTTGTATCTAGTCAATACTAGACCTGATATTTGCTATGCAGTGAGTGCACTTAGTCAATTCATGTGTGAACTGAGGCAGATACATCTTGTTGCAGCAAAACATATCCTGAGATACTTGCATAGCACAGTTGGATATGGATTCAGATATTCTTTAGGTGTGGATCTGGAGTTGTATGGGTATAATGATTTTGATTGGGCAAGGTGTGTCACTGATGGGAAGAGCACCTCTGGATGTTGCTTCAGTTCGGGATCTGCTATGATTTCCTAATGCAACAGGAAACAGTCATCTATAGCATTGAGTACAGCAGAGACAGTCTAGTATATTGCAGCTTGTGTGGCAACTCGGGAAGCAATGTGGCTTCGTAAGCCCCTTGCAGGATTGTTTGGACAATCAATGGAGCCTACTATCATTCATTGTGATAACTAGAGTTGTGTGAAGCTTTCTTTCAATCCAGTGTTTCATGACAGAACCAAGCATGTTGAGATAAAATACTACTATATCAGAGATATGGTATTGAGGAAAGCTATACAGTTGAGGTATATCAACACTAATGAGCAGACAGCAGACATTCTCACCAAACCTCTCTCCAGGATAAAGTTTGTGTACTTTCAAGATAAGCTTGGTATGGTGGAGAATACAGCCTTAACTAAGAAAGAGTCTCAGTATCAGTGATCCTCATTAATGAGTTCTTCTCTGTGAGAGAAATTCGAGATGAAATCCCTTGATTAATGAGTTCTTCTCTGTGAAGAGAAGTTCTAGGTGAAATCCCTTGATTAATGAGTTCTTCTCTATGAGAGAAGTTTGAGGTGAAATCCCTTGATTAATGAGTTCTTCTCTGTAAGAGAAGTTCGAGGTGAAATCCCTTTATTCCACTCTCTGGGAGAGCCATGGTGGATGTCCTGTGTGTGACTCCATGACAACATCACGTGAGAGAGTCCGTGATGATTTTCTTGTACTTTTGTTTCACCCTCTAGGAGAGCCATGGTGAAAGTCATATTGAGGTGACAACATCACACAAGTTGTAGCCATTATGGTTGATATCATGTTGAGGTGATATCTGATAGCATGATGAGGTGATATCTAATATCACGATGAGGTGATATCCTTCCCTTCCACATTTGGTTGTAGCCATTGTGGTAGACATCACGATAAGGTGATATGTCTTTTGCAGCTGGAAGTATTTCTCCCTAGCTGAGAGAGAGTGTTGAAGTTTAGCAGGTTTGGGCTCAATTCTTCCAGCCTCGAATGAAGATATAATTTATTTATATGTGTTAATGGCAACTTTATTTTGGCCGACCTTCCTTGTATAATTCTTCCTTGGCCAACCATCATTGTAATTTAATTATTATTATTTGTATTTATTTCTTGACGACCGACCTAGTCATTTGTAAAGGTGTGACCTATCTAACATTGTATATGTAGAAGGTCACTTTCCTTCATTCAAGTATCAAGCAAGTTCGATCTCCTTCTTCTCAAGTGTGAATTCTATCAAGAGCAGCTCCTTCTATCAAGTGCGAATTTCTTCTAGGGCAGATTGTGAATCCATTGAAGAGTAGATTTGTGTTCAAGGAAGTGCAGACTGTTCTTTATTATTACAGCCATTGCTGGTGCTGAATATTGGCCTTGTGTGTGGCCTCATTGTAAAGAGACTTGTTGCCCTTACTTATATATATAAGAGATATATTTGTTACTGGGTTTTTCTCCCTCAAGTGGAAGGTTTTCCCAGGGTATATGCTGTGTTATTGTGTCTAATTTTGAATTATATTTCTGTGCATTAAATCTGATCATAAAAACTAACATACTTCACAGTCGATATTTCCAGAATATGCAATTTATCACATACGCATTTTCTAAGTGAATATTTTTATACATCATATCATTTTATACAGTCATCTATTTAAATCTGTGTGTCATTATCATACAACAGAGTTCACTATTTTTGAGAGTTGAAAGACAAGAGTAAACGTATTCTACCCAAGGAATACACTAGTTTTTACACTATTTTTGAGAAGTGAGATAGAGGGAAAATTGTGAGGAGTTGTCATTCTAAGTGGAAATGGAATCCAGATTGAGCTTGAAGTAGAGGCATTTTGACTACAATTGGGAAAGGCATTACAAGCATGGGATATTCTTCTACTATCTTTTACTATGATTTTATATTGTTGGAAAAGCATTTTTTGTTTTGCATAGAGAGGTTATTATGCTGTTTGTAGTGCATTTTCTATATGTGCTTAGGAAGTAAAATGATATTATTTGGAAAAGAGAAATTAAAGCAATTTATAGCTGTTTGTTACATGTTTGTAATTATCTCCAAAATAGCAGAATGCTAGTTGCTTAGATATTATTCTATTAGGTTTGATTGAATGCAAGAGTCTCTTGAGGTACACTAGCTAGTTATAAGGATAACTAGGAAAGCTTGTGTTTACTCCTAGGAGAGTTCATCCAGTATGGGAGATAATATAGTATACTTGTTGTAAGTAGATTGTTTGAAGGTAGGTTATCTAGGATGATAGACCATCCATTGAAGGATATACCTAGCTTGTATAACCTACCAATAGACTAGATTATTGTAAGTTAGTCTGGGATGACAGATTATCCAGTGAAGGAACACACCTATGCGTAGTGTAAGATAGTCTTAAGTCAAATCGGCCCTAAGTAGTGTTTATGATAGATGACTTCATTCGAAGTACTAAATGAGAATACTTTGGCCAAAGTAGTGCAATGTACAACATCCACTTAGACTGTGTGATGCTTGAGACTACAGTATCAATTCACAATGATCCTTTATGCATGCTAGTTCGGGATTTTGAAATAGCAAGTTCTAGTTATGTAGGACACAACACTATGCTCAATTCGGTTGTCGTTATTGGATACTCTACCAATCTCTTCGTTTAAAGGGAGGGCCATCTATCGAATGATAGATGTACGGGGGACCACATTAAGAGTCTGTGGTTGGCAGACAAGCGCCCGAGTGATGCTTCTCCTCCACAACAAGCAACGGAATACACCAAGATTTGAAAGGAAAGGAACCTGGACTGTCTTACTACTATTTGTTCAAAAGCTCTTCGAACTATGTATGTATCTTTATGCTTTCTTACTCTGATGTTTTCTTGAAAAGAAAAAGAATAAAATGTTGAAATATGTTGTATCATGTTTATAAATGAAGAGAAAGATTTTATTGCAATGGCATTTACTCATTATCTTTACTTGATATAAAATTAAGAAATTTTTACTTTACATAAGGGCTAGGTTGTTACATTCCAGTTGGGTAGATGTGCTATGGAGTAGACTATCATCGTCCAGTTGGGACGCAACAATTTTGCTACTTCTTGTTGGGTGCCCTCTTTGCTACGGGGCTGGTTTCTCTTTGCCCTTTATTTTTTGTGTGAACCTCTATAGGTTGCAAGCTCCTTTTGTTTGGTTGTGCTTTAGCAATGAAGGAGATGTTTCTAAGCAGGCGGTTGGTTTACTGGTAGGAGGTGACTTGTGGTTGGGAAAGTTGTTGATTTTGAGCTTCTGGGTTGCAGCGGCTTGGTGCTGGCTACTGCTTTTTTGTGTGAAGTTTTGTGGGTCGCAAGCTCCTTTTCTCTTGTGGGGCTTGGGTTTTTGCCTTTGCTATGCACTGGGTCTTGGTTTCTAGTTTTTTCTGGAGCATCCTTTTTGGATGCTTTTCTTTGTGGTGTTCGGTGGTTGGCATTTTCTGGGTGATCTTCTCTTTGGAAGATCTTTGGTTTGCTAATGGACTATTCTTCATTAGCTGTTTGGACTCTATCCATGTTGGTTTTTACTTATGGGGGGCTAGATTATTCTTATTGTTTTCCTTTTTAACCCAATTGTTTGGTTTGTTCTTTAGGGTGAAGTTTCCCCTATCTAGTGGTTCTTCCTTCTCTTATTTGGTTGTTCCTATTGAGGCTATTGTATCTTCTCTTGTGTTGGAGATACGGACTTTTGCAGAGGTGGACTTGTTATGCTCTTTTGTGTTGGTTGCTATTGTGACCTTTTTCACACATCGCCCCATTCAAATGGGGACCCCCTAATTTTTTTGCTCCATTCTCGTCTTTTGGCTTGGGTATCTCTCTCTCTCTCTCTCTCTCTCTCTCTCTCTCTCTCTTTTCTCGGATAGTCTTCCTTCGAGGATCGCGGCCCGCCTTGAGCTTAAAATGTAAATATCGAATCAAGTCTGAAAATTAGGTTTCCGCCTTTCCGTCAGTCTAGGGTCAACGGCGAATAAATTGAAAACAGACTAACATTGATAAGTCATGTTTCCAGCAGCTTCCAATCGGGTTTCATCCGATTCCCGTACTTACTATTTTAGTAAGTGTGAAATTTAGGCACTCGGCCGCTGATTTCGAGATTCGATACCAAGACCGTGATTCGGGGAAAGCAATAATGCTTTCAATACTCTAATCGCAAAATTTGAGCTGGAAATGTGTGCAACTTTCTATTTTTAGCACCAACTTCCGGGCAATTTTCGTGGCTTAGATGCCAAGTTTTCTCTCGCGATGTCTAAGATATTCCTTATGGGTTTTTCGAGAGCTTCGCGATGGTGTGACATGCAAAACAGGATAATCACTCATTTGAGAACTTACTATTTTTAGCAGGTGTGTCCCGGCAGCCGCTTCCCCAGCACTTCAAGATCACGAACTGATCGCAATGCAGCAGAAACGAGAACAAATGGAGATCATTTGATATGCATGCAGAACAAATTAGGGTTTCCAGCTTCGGGACCCAAAAAGAGGGGTAAAAATTCAAAATTTTCGAAAACTAGTGTAAACCACCGCGATCAGCATCCTTCAGGCTATCCACTGGTAAAATTTGAACACAAACGGAGCACTTACTATTTATAGTAAGTCATTTTGGAAACAGGCTAAAAATAGTAAATCAAGTGCATGCGCCGATGCCAGCAGACAAGTCACGTGGTGAGGAGCACGTCATTCAAATTTCAAGTCAATCGGCGCTGTGGAGCTATCAGAAGCAAGCAGTTACTATTTATAGCAAATCACCTTCAGAAATGGGCTAAAAATAGCAGGCCCACCTGAAATAGCAGTGTCAACAGCGTAACTAGGTTGTGAGGAGGCAGTGTTTGAAATTTCAAATCATTCTAAGCTCCAGAGATGCAAAATTGGGAGACTTACTATAAATAGTAAGGCACAGAGAAGTTAGCGAAAACGAGAAAAAAATGGCTAAGGATTGGGCTTCATCCTGCAGCTACCTGAAAATGCGCCCAAGTTGATGAAGAGGCATGGAGAAAATTCTAAGTTAAAAACTCATCCCCCTGCTTAGCCAGAATGCGCCCAACTCAAGGTGAAAGCATAAAAAAATTCTAAGTATGAAATTTCGTCCACCTACCTAGGCAAAATGCGCCCAAGTTCACAAGAAGTCAAGGAAATTCAAAGTGTTTCATCCTGCACATATAGCAAAATGCGCCCACCTTGAGGATTGATTTTGAAAAAAGTTTCTAAGGCAAGAACTCGTCCTCCACCACCCTTCATTTGCGCCCATCCTTCATCAAGGCAAAAATGCACCCAAGAGAAAGTCAAAAGGTCAACTTGTTTCATCCTTCACCACCTAAGAAATGCGCCCATGCTTTAAGGAGGGTCAAAGAGTCAAAGGTTTCGTCCTTCTTCACATAGAATATGCGCCCATCCTCCACACATGCTCAAATGCGCCAAAAACAAAGAAGGTCAAAGGGAAGGCGTTGAACTTAAAGAGTTAATCCTCCTTCATGCATGAAATGCGCCCAAATGAGGGCATGTCAAGACAAAACAAGGAGGGAATATTCCAAAAGGTGGCGTTGAAAACTTTCATCCTCTTGAACATGTGAAATGCGCCCAACTTAGCATGGAAAAGACAAATTTAAAAATCCTCTTGAACATGTGAAATGCGCTAAGATTAGAAAAGGGTCAAAGAGGTCAGGGCGTGGAAAGTTTTATCCTCCTCCATGTGTTAGATGCGCCAAAGTGAGGTGAGGGTGGAGAATAATGCTTGGGCATGGTTATTATCCTTCCTCAAGCCCCAAAATGCACCTAAAGTATGTGTAGGGTGGTGAGTGGAAAATGAAGTATGCTAGGCGTGATTTTATCCTTCATCAAGTATGCTATATGCCTAAAGTGGAGTGTAAAGGTGGTGGAATAAAGATGTTAGGCGTGGATTCAAAATATATCCTTCATGATAAATAAATACGCCCAAGGCGATGGAAGTGAAGTAAAATGTGCTAGGCGCCTTCATGAAAATTTTCCCAGTCAAGTTTCCACCACTGGCAAATGAGCATGGATGAAACAAAAATTTTCTCACAGGCAAGGTGAACAGAGTTGAGTAAAATTTCCTAAGGAAAATTTTTCAAGGTGATCCAAAATTTTTCTAAGGCAAATATTTTGTTCCTTAGAAAATACGCCTAGACCCAGGGTGGTGAAATTTTTCTTGAAGCACAGATGAGTTGCCAGTGAAGGAGTCTGATGATGCCAGCTGCACAGGGTCAACGAAAATTTTCAAGTCAGACCAACAAAATTCTCAGAGGGGATGAAGAAATGAAATAAATTGTTGAAAGTTATTTTTCAAAGGTTCAAAATTCAAGAAAATTAAATGAACCCGTTCGTCGTGCACCCATGAGTTCGACGCGTTCTGAAGGAAATTTTCTTCTGGGTCTTGAAGATCTCCAACAAGGAATGGATTTCAAAGTCTTCCACAGTTCGCCGAAGCCTTCAGGATGGAGAATTTGATTGGCGCTTGGTCAATGAATTTTCCTAGGGGAAAATTTAAAAATTTTCTAAGGCAAGGATAAAATGTGTTGTTGACATAAAAGTGCCTTGGCAGATGAATTTGAAAATGATCGCCTAGATGATTTTTGATCGAATTCCTGATAAAAGCATTTTTCCTCGAGCCCGAGTTGGAGAAAATATCAAAGTGAAGTATGCCCAGGCAGAATGCAAGATGGGTTGGAAATTTGGCTAAGGCATGGAGAATTTGAAGGCAGAAGTTGGCTAGTGGAGGCAATGAACACTTGGAAGTTAGAGCGTGAAAATCAGGTAAGTAAAGTGAATTTATATTATGAAGTGTTTTGATACCCTTCTCCTTGCTTGTTTTGCAGGAGGAACGTCGAGACCAAGCGGTGGTGACTTAAAGTGATGAAGCAAGTAATTCAAGATGACATTTCAACCTCGAAGGAAGAAAGTTGCAAGAAAATGGCTAAGTGTTGAGACTTAGTATAACTCAAGTGACAAAGAATGGAAGCTCGAGCAAAGTTGAAGAACAACGTCAAGAAGAAGATCAAGAGCAGTTGAACTCCGGATTCTATCAAATTTTATTATCTGAGGAGGCAATCTTAGAGACTCTTTTACCCTCCTCCAAGCGATCAACAGAATTGGCTGAACACGAACAACAGAGCAGTGTGAACGCATTTCAAAGATGGAATCTTCTAGAAGATGGTGGCCATTAATGGCTCATTTATTACCCCACTCCTCTTTGTGGCGGTTTTTAGGGCGAATCTTGTTTACGGCTAAGGTGGCACGATCTGGGCCATCCAGCCGATTGTAATTTGAGCCGTCCGTTGGACTTGGCCAACTATAAAAGGGGGAGTCCCCCTCATTTGTATCTCATTAGAAATTAGTAGTAGAAGTTAGACAATAGAAGTTAGAATAGAGAGACAGCTAGGCGATAGCTTAGAGTAACTTAGTATAGATTGATAGTGTAGTTTGAAGAAGAGGGAAAGTTTTCCCTTTGAAAACTTTGTAAGAAATTGTTGTGAACACTCTCTCAATAAGAGAGTTTTTCATTGATGGTGAATTTCGTCTTTGTTGTGAGTAGCTAGCAAGGTTTCTTCGTCCTTCCGATTCAAATGGTAGCGTAAAATAGTTCTAAGTAGTATAATTTTCATCCCATGCAAGTAGATGTTAGCTGTGGAATGTGGTGTTTGATCTAAGCAACTTCGTCTATCCATACCACTAGTGTATTTGCTGACGGTGAATGCGCCTTGTGTGGTCAACTGGAATATCATGTACTTAACTTCGATCATGATTTGTATGTCTATATGCTAAGTTGTGATGGTATTTTCATGCTAAGTTGTGATCTGAACACCTTGAATTACTCCTCTGAAGATTGCACCGGTTATGTGGAGGCTGTCCAAAGCGAGGCAAAGCAGAGCCTAGTTGAAGTTTGCTGAAGTTGAGCTCCATATCCCACGCCTTAGAGTAAATTAGAGCCTTCTTAACCCTGCACCATTTCAATTCAGTACTATCTGCTTAGAATAGGAAATTTGTGCTTCATTGATAAATCTGTCGAATTGTGGAAATCCCTTCCTCTGCTGCTAAACAATTTCGTAAGTCCCCTTGAAATACCAGCAAATCACATCAAGCCAACTGAGCCTATTCGCACTGAAAGAACCTTGGAGTTGAACGCATTAACTTTCTTGCAATCTTAGCATACTGGATACTTTGATCAAGAGAGAATAGGGTAGCCGTTGGCGACTTTATTCTGCGTTGGTGCGGTCACGAAAAACACGTCAACAGTTGCAAAGGTTTCAATTTCTTCCTTCAGGTTCCAAAATCTTATGCTGCCAAGGGATGTTGTGACTACCCTTCCTGTCGAAACTACTTTTTGTCTGGATCTTTAGCTATGGTCTTCTTTGGAGGTGGAGACTGGTCCTTTAGAGGTGGAGCCCTCTCTTATAGAGGTAGAGGTGGATGTTGTTAAGTTGGTGGGAAGTTCTTTGTTCTTATGTTGGTCCCTATTGAGGTGGTGTCGGTATGGGATGGAGAGAAGTGGTTTTGATGGTAAGGGGTCTCACTTCATCCTCCCCTATAGAGGAGAGCCCTCTCCCTTAGAGGCGGAGTTTGGGATGGTTTGTTGGGTGGGATGTTGTAGGTTTGTTGTTGCTTCGCTGAGTTTTATTGTGCATTCTGAAACCCCTTTTGAGGTGGACTGTTTGGATGTGTTGGTCCTTTTGAGATGCAGGAATTTTCTGGTGTTATTCGACATTAAGGTCATTGTTCTCTTTGGCTCAACATTGGTTAGGGGTTTGATAGTGTTCTACACCATTAAGATGATTATTTTTCAAGGCTCAATGGTGTCTTTCCTGAGCAGTTGGTTTGCGGATGCCTGGCTGATGCAAGTGGTGTCTTTGTTTACCTAAGGGTTCCAAGTCCTAGTTAAAACCTAGTTGTAAAGGAATCTCAATCCCTTGTTTTCTTATCTGATGTCGCTTGTGTAGTCATGTATTTTTTAGTTATTGCTACTATTGGGCTACTGTTGGTATGCATATTATCTTGTATGTTGTTGTGATCTTTTTCACACATCACCCCATTGCAAATGGGGACCCCCTAATTTTTGCTTGATTTCGGACTTTTGGCTTGATTTTAGTTTGTTTTCCTATTGTCTCTCTCTTGTTTTGTCTGTCTTTTTGGGGATGTGCCCGTCTGGATTGAAATTTTGGCTAAGTCTGAGAATTAGGGTTTGATTCCTTCATGTTAGTTTGAGGTCAAATCAAGTTTGGTTATTGAAATTTGAGATTAACATTGTTGTTAGATGGCTTCCAGCAGGTCCCCAGCAGAATTTCAATGAATTCCAGCAACTTTCTATTTTTAGTAAGTGCCAACTTTGGGGCTTGTTTTCTTGAGATTTTCAAATTCTGACAACTGCACTACACTTGGAATGCTGTGAGTTACCTGCTTGCAAAATTTGAGCTGAAACGGACAACTTGCTATTTTTAGTAGTCCTTCCTTCGAGGTCCATTTTTAGGGTTTGCATGGTGGATTTTTGAATGCATGTTTGAAGATTCTTTGTGGGTTTTTCGAGACCTTTGCAGTGATATAGCATGCAAAATGAGATGGTGACTTTCAATGATTCGGCCTTCGGAAGCAGATCTTAGGGTTCGCATGTAAGTTTTCTCAATCAGAAACCTGGGACACTCTGGACTCCTCGCAGCAGCGTCAATTCCTATATCAATTCAGAGTCTTGAGTTTGTAATCGTTTGCATTAAGCATTACAACCTGGCTACTAGGGAGATCCAATCAGCCGATGGCAGATTGATTTGTAGTCTAAAGCCTAATGTGATCGAGAAGTGTTTTTCCATTCCCCCATGGCCTGAAAGCGTCACTGTTTCAAAGGGTGAATGTGAAGGAATATGGGAGATGCACAAAGATAAATATAGTAAGAAGATTGCACAGAGATGGATGAAGGAGAAACATAGAACATTGCCTGAGAACGTCGGGCGAGGGGAATTCAAAGACGAGATTGCCATTATCATCACCTTGCTCAACAGGGTCACTGGCGCAGAGGATGCTACCAAGTTTCAGCCTTGGATGTTTTATGCCATACCCCACATCATGAAGAAGACCGAATTCTATGATTGGCCTACCTTGATCAGTGATAGTATACATTAGCAAATAACAGAATACTTCCAATTTCATGTATTTCATGTGGTGTCTTACCTTGTCTACCTAGTGGCCTATCAAGGTCAATTCAGAGGGTTGAACACTGAGGGATCATTGAGTGTGCAGCATATATATAACTACTATCCCCAGTTGGAATTCACGAAATCGTTGCATCACTACAAGAGAGTGAACGAGGCTTTTCTGATGTACACAGTGCGGGACCTAGACAATGAGTTGCATGTTCGTATATCTTCAGTTGCCAGGGCAGCAATGGCGGATTAGGCAGATTGGTTTATTCAGTTTCCTACTTTTACCTATCTCCGGGTCTATGGCTACTCAGGTGCCCCACTCATGTTACCGAGGTACCCGTCGGATGAGGTCGTCTTCATGGAGTTCTTGAGGCAGGCCCACGAGGTTCACACAGTGTTGAGGATTAGAAAGAAACCCTCCCTCCATTTTCCATTAGGGTTGGGAATTTATACATGCAGGACTGCTGCTGATGCTAAGACAATGGTAGATGAGTTAGATAAACTCGGTCTCAAGCCTTACAGCGAGAGACGATCATTTGATCCTCATGGTGTCTACGCTGGCCAACTTGAGAAGAACTATGATCATATATCCGCTCTTGAAGACTATTGGGCTAATTGTACAAATGAGTTTGAGGTGCGGAGGCGTAGTTACAGTAGACTCACTCTCCATCAGATGAAAGACTACTTAAATGAAGACATAGAAGGATTATCGGATGATGATGAGGATGTGCTTCTCCCGATGTATACTCAGAAGTGAATTGAAGATCAACCCCTTCCACAGGTCAACTGGGCTAATAAAGAGTCCCTCTCAGTAGAAGATAGGACAAGACAAGTCCTTGAGTACAGCAAGGTTTTCTTAACCCTTAAGAGGAAAAACTCTATTCCAGCAATAGAACCACCAAGAACCGTTCCTTCGTCCTCCAGAGCACAGTCAAAAGGGAAAGGTGTAAGTCAGTCCCAAGAAGGCATCAAAGGCAGTAGATCAAATAAGAATGTAAGAAGGTTGGATTTCTCAGGCATAGTCATACAGGAGCAGCCTACAGTTGATTCAGAAACCCCCCTGACGAGCCCGTACCTCAGAAAGAAGCAGAGGAGCCGCCTTCAACACATGTTTTTGTACCTTTGACAAGATCATCACCAATTCACATCGACCTTGATATCGAAGATGATGAAGAGATCACAGTTGCACCTCCTAAGGAAGTTAGTAAAGATACTACCTGTTGTGACCTTTTCACACATCGCCCCATTCAAAATGGGGACCCCTAATTTTTGCTCCATTCTGGTCTTTTTGGCTGGTTTTTGTCTCTCTCTCTCTCCGCCTGTCTCTTTTCTATGGTCTGCTTTCCGGGATTTCTCCGCCTTTGAGCTTAAAACGCGAGTGAAATTTAGCCAAGTCTGAAATTGGGGTTTCATCCTTTGAGGCCAAACGGTTTAGGTTAAATCTGAAATTAGAGCGAACAAGACACGGTGCTTCAAACAGTTTTCTCAAGAAGTTTTCATCGAATTCTAAGATACTTACTATTTTTAGTAAGTGTGAAATTCAGGGCAAATTGTCAGCATTTTTGAATTTTCAACAGTCACACCGCATTCAGAGCATATCAGGCTACTTGCATGCAAAATTTGAGCGAAAACAGACAACTTACTATTTTTAGCAGTCTAGCTTCCGGAGCAAATTTCAGGGTTCAGATGCAGAGTCTTTCTTTGCATGTCTGCATATTTCTTCCGGTTTTCTCGAGACCTTCGATGATGTAACATGCAAGTCGACGACAACTTTCTCGTGACCAAATTCCGAGGCTATTTTAGGGTTTGCATGTCGTGGTTTCTTTTGCATGTCTGATGATTCCGATGGTTTTCGAGAGCTTTGCAATGGTGTGACATGCAAATGAAGATAGTCACCAAGAAGGAACTTGCTATTTTTAAAGGTGTGTCCCTGCTAGCTTCCCAAGAGATTAGAATCACAAGCTCGATCAAGCAAAGCGTCGCGTAAACGAAGAGAAACAGAGAGATCATTTGATAATGATGCAGAGTGAATTAGGGTTTCCAACCGAGCCTAAAAGAAGGGTAAAAGTCGAATTTTCAAAACCTAAACCATCAAGGACAAGATCCTTCAGCTATCTCGCCGTAAAATTTCAAGTCAAATCCGAGCACTTTACCATTTATAGTAAGTCAATTTGGGAAGCATGCTAAAAATAGTAAATCGCTTTACGCGCCGTTGCCTGGGCAGATGTCATCAATGCGGGTGAGGAGCCATCAAATTTCAACTTGATCTGAAAGGAGCTATCGAAACAAGAGGTTACTATTATAGTAAAACCACCTCCGTAAACAGCTATAAATAGCGTGGTGACTAAAAAGTGGCAGCGGTCGCGAAGGTAATGAGGTTATGCAGGATCCGCTTGTTTAAAATTTCAAAGCAATCTGAGCCTCAAAAGTGTGAAAATTGAGAGGACTTACTATAAATAGCAGGGCACGATACTGGCGAAGGATGATGAAAATTTGTCTAAGTCTGGAGTTTCGTCCAGCAGGCCTGGCAAAATGCGCCCAGATTGATGAAGAGGCATAAAAAATTCCAAGATATAAGTTTCATCCTGCTCAGGGGGTAAAATGCGCCCATCTTGAGAAAGTCAAACAGGTCAATGCTTTTCATCCTGTAGCTGGGCCAAAATGCGCCCAAGGGAAATTGATGGAAATTGAAAAAATTTCTAAGTGTCGGATATCCTCCTCACCCCTCTAAATGCGCCCATCCTCCTCCTAGGTGGAAATGCGCCAAGTTGTAAGTAGTCAAAGGGGGGTCAAAGATTTCCATCCTCCTTGCATGCTCAAATGCGCCCAAATCATGCCATGTGAGGACAAAAATAAGAAGCTGAAAAGTCACTAGCTAGGGCGTTGTAAATGCTTCAGCCTTCACACATGAGAAATGCGCCCAAGTTGTGGTCAACAAGTCAAAGCAAATGAAGAAGTTTCTAAGTTAGAAACTCGTCCTTCACATGTGTTCAAATGCGCCCATCCCTCTTGCTACCCCTATATGCGCCATGCAAAGATAAAGTGTTGAGGGTTAAGTGAAGTAATATCCTAGGCGTTGGATTTTTTTTATGAAAACATCTTTCAAATGTGAATTGCGCCAAGGGTGATGAGTGTTGTAAGTGTTAGAAGATATTGCCAAAGGGATGGAAATAATATGCTAGGCGTGGTTTCAAATTTCTTCTAAGAAATAAGCACCCAAGTTGATATGTGTGAGAATATTGCAAGGTGTTGAAGATGTTTTCCTAGGTGTGATAATATTTTTCCCTAGTGTGGAGAAAAATGCGAAGTGGTGACTAGAAAAATAAAATGTGCCAGGCGCCTTCATGAAAATTTTTCTAAGTGGAGTTGATATTTTCACAGGCAAAGTTGATTGAGTTGAATAAAATTTTCTCAGGCAAAATTTTCGAGATGATTCAAAAAAAATTTCTAAGGCACAAAATATTTTCTCCCTTAGAAAAATGCCTAAGTCTGGAGAGGTGATGGAATTTTCCTTGGAACACGCAGAGTTGCCAGAGATGAAGTCAGATGATGCCAGCTGCACAGGATTGGTAAAACTTTTCCAAGTCAGAGCAAAATTCTCAGAGGGGATCGAAGAACGAGAACAAAATTGTTGAAAGAATATTTTCTAAGGTTCAAAATTCAAGAAAATCAAATGAACCCGTTCGTTGGGTACCCATGGGTTCGATGCGTTCTGGAGAAAATTTTCTTCTAGGTATCGAAGATTATCGATGAGGAGTTGATTTTAAGGTCTTCCACAGCTTGTCGAGAATTTTGGGATGAAGATTTTAAGTGGGCACCAGGTTGATGTATTTCCTAAGGGAAATTTGAAAATTTTCTAAGGCAAAAATGAAGAAAATGTGTTTTCGAGGTAAGATCCTCCAGACGATGAATTTGAAAGAAACTGCCTAGGTGAATTTGCTTCAATCCTTCGTGAAGATAGTTTACTTGAGCCATAAATGAATAAAATCGAGGTTATCAGAGCTCCAGCAGGTGAAATGAATTTCTCAAAGATGAAGTTTGTCTAAGGCATGAGTTTGAACGCAAAGTTGGCGATGAACGCTTGAAAGTTGGAGCGTGAGGATCAGGTGAGTGAGTTAAGTTTATATCATGAAGTATTCTAATACCCCTCTCCTTGCTTGTTTTGCAGGAGAAATGTTGAGGCCAGAGCACGATGACTTGAAGTGAAATGCACCGAAGAAGATGAGTTTCCAATCTCGGTTGGAGGAAAAATGGTAGAAAAATGGCTAAGGTTAATATCAGCTAACTCCTCGGGAAGTGACTTAAGATGAAAACCCCTCAAGTGGAAGGAAATCAAAGAAATAGAAACGCCAAGAAAGAAGATCGAGAACAGCAGGAACGCTGGGCCTACAAATGGAATCTTCTAGAAGGATGATGGTGGACATTATGGCGCATTTATTACCCCACTCTCCTCTGTGGCGGTTTTTAGGGCAATATTATTTAGGCCTGAGGTGGCACGATTCTGGCCACTCTATTGATTGTAACCCTAGCCGTCTTTTGGGACTTGGCTAGCTATATAAAGGGGGAGTCCCCCTCATTTGTAATTCATTAGCATTAGATTAGACATTGGAATAGTAGACATTGAGAGAGCATTAGCATTAGAATTAGATAGTATAGCATTGTAGAGCATTTTTGCATAATTTGGAGAAGAGAGAAAGTTTTCCCTTTGAAAACTTTTGAGGAGATTGTTGTGTAACACATTTTATGATAATAGATCTTTTCATTGATGATGGAATTCGTCTTGTCATGAAATGCTAGCAAGGTTTCTTCTTCCTTTCGTATCCAAGTAGCTTAGTTCATGCAAAGTAGCTTACTTTGGTGTGTGGTGTTTTACTAAGATAGCTTCGCTTTATTCCATACCACTAGCGGCTTGTTGATGATAAGTTCGCCTTGTGTGGTCAACTGGACATTACCTTGAGTTTAACTTCGTACCAGATTGTATGCTTACATGACAAAAGGCATGTTAAGTCATAATTTGAACATCTTTGCTATTTCCCTTGAAGATTGCAATCATTTTACTCGAAGGTCCGGACGAGGCTAGGTGAACCGGGTTGAAGTCTATTGAAACAAAGCCCGCCATATTCCGTGATTTAGAATAGAACATAAACTTCTTAGGCCCTACACCCAATTCCGGCTCATTCCTGCTAGAATTAGGAAATCCGCGCCACCGCCAAATCATTTGAATCACACGAAAAGCCCTTAGTCTACTGCTTGTTGTTAGTCATTTAACAATTGTGTAAGTCCCCTTGACATACCAGCCATCTTCCATCAAGCCGCAACCGAGCCTATTCGCACCAAGGAACCTTGGAGTTGAAAGCATGATCTTACTCGCAATCTTAGCATGCTGAATACTTTGTTCAAGAGAGGATAGAGCGTCCGTTGGGAGACTTTATTCTGTGTTGGTGCGGTCTCAAAAACCACGTCAACACTACCGTGTCTTGGCTTGAGAACTCCTTGGGAAGGGTAAGAAGAAGGCCTTCGTATCAAGTAAATTTTGATGATCTCGATAACATTTATCAGGAACCTCCCAAGAAGAAAGCAAAGAAACAAGTACACTTTGATAGGAATCCTGATAATGAGATAATCATGGAGACTACGTTGCCCCCAGAAGACCAGAACAGGGATGAGGTGAATATGGATGACTTCGTCATGGTCAAGGCTAATCTCGGTAGAAATACTAGACATGCGGATTTGAGTCTTTTCAGAGTTGTATCTGAAAACCTTTAGGAAAGAGTGCTAAGGATGGAGAAGACAAGGCAGCCCTCAAGGCTGAAAATCAGCAACTCAGGCTTTTCATTTCTAACCTTGTCCATGGTTCTTCACAAACAACCCAGTTGCTGCCCCAGGTTTTAGAGACACCAGCCGATCACCAGTAGTTGAGACAGTTGATCATTTGTGGGAAAGAAACTCAAGAGTGGATCGAGAGTTTCATTGTTAGGGGAAGGGAGATCTTGGCTCGGATGTTTCAGTTGAGAGAGAACGCTCATGAACTTCGTCAAGGCATCCAAGGATTTGAGCAAACACTAGCCAAAGTAAAACCTAGGCATGAGATCATCATTGCTGATTTAGACACAGCCTATGGTTCAGCAGTTTCAAAAGAACACAAAAGACAAATCCTTGCTTGGAGAGAGCGTCATATTTTCAAAGTTAAAACTTATGAGAGGATATTCGAAGAATTCATCGTCTACAGGCAAAGGGTGATTGAAGCTCTTCTTTTCATCAGTGAGTTTGTCACAGAGATTCCTTCTCAGTACAGTCTTGAAGATGGGTCCTACGTCAGGCTTGATGAAGTACAAGATCAATTTCAGAGTGTTGTTCGCAGTTGTGATCCAGTTGGCGGAAGGATAGGTCATATTTCAGTGATGTCAGCAAAGTTCGATAAAGCGGCCAATGAGGTCGAAGATTTTCTGAGATCTATTGCAAATGCTGAAGATATTCTTGAAAAGAGTGTTTTGCTATTGAGGGCATAGATGCACCGAATCAGGACACCATTTCAAACTTCCTAGCAGATGTGATCAAGCTTTAAAGCAACTTTCTTCTAGAAGCTTTCTTTCTATTCTTGGAATAATTTTTATCCATTCTTTGAGAAGAGAAAGAAGATAAAATGTAATAGTTGGCGTTTCCTGCTTTTTCTGCTTTCTACGGTTTTAGTTGTTATCTTCTTTCTAGATTTAGTAATAAAGCTTGCTTGCTGAACAAGCCCTAGATTGTGAAAGCAAGGAGATTTTAGGGTTCCCTACTCCTCTACTCATCTATAAATAAGAGCCTTTGCTCATTAGTTTTTCTTAACCATGCTAGCGAGAACAAAACGCTGAGCCTATTGTGCCTTCTATTTGTTACTCAAGTATTGTTCAATTGTGTTGTGATAAGCAAATTGTTAAGCCTCTTTAGCCAACAAGGAGTTAGTGTGATTGTTGTTTCTATTGTGTAAGAGCAAGATTGCAAGCCTCTTTAGCTGCAATTTCTTGTTCCAGGCATGTTAGAAGTGAATCTTGTTCCAGAAATTTGAGTAATAAAATCATAAGCCTCCTTTGCCTTGGTCGAAAATCTCAGATTTCCATTATTTATGTTCTACTTTCATAATCTTGATTTCAACTTACATTGAAGTGTGTAGATGTTTGTTGGGAAAGAGTTTGTTAAAGTATTTTGTCAGAAATCTACCTTGTTAATTTCTAGCTTCTCTCGCTCTGCATATTACTTGAGAAGATAGAAACGTCTTTAGTTTAAGTTAGTCGTAGTTGAACTTTTAAATCAGAAAATCTCAGCTGCGGCGTTTGTGTTTGATAAACCTTGTGCTCTAAGCTGATCAAAAAGATAGGCAACTTAGTTTTAGTTTACTTTCTTTCAAACACCATCAGCAAGAGGGAGCTTCCCCTCCTAATTTGAAGAGCAGTTCATCTGTGCATAGCTGTCCATTTCAAATACACATACCAGAGGTGCGAATTTAAACACCAACAGGGTTATTTGTAGCTCACCATACCTAGATATCTACAACAACCAGTGACTTGAAATAAACTTTGTTCCAGTTCAGTCCTCCATACCTACAGCGATCATCATTGGCCGGAAGATCTACAGAGTTCAAGGAAAATATTGAAGAGATCCGACCTAAGGATGTTGAATGCCGTCAACCTAGGACCTAGAGAAATCACCTAGCAATTACTATAGTTTGAAATCAGTCACTACCAATCACCCTAGGCACTTGAAGAACTAGTAGCTCAATCTTAGATTGTCAACCAAGGGCTAGCTGGTGAAATCATAATGTCTAAGTGACAGTTGGAAGCAGACCTATTGAGGGAGGCATCAGATTTAAGGTCTGAGATTTGATAAAATTGTTACATTTCCATTTTGCATCAAAACTAGGGTTTCACTGTAATGCAAAGTTGGCTGTTACATAGCCCAAAATTATCAGATCTGCATAAATTATAATGTATTCTACCATTTGTTTTTCCTTCCTGTGTATTATCTAAGGGCATTTTCAATTATCAATTGTGAGTTCTCTGTTTGAAAATACTACAGACCAGGATCTGAATTATTTAGAAGCATACAGTTAAATTCTGGATTGTGACAGTTTGCATAAGATTTCACTTGACAATAAACTCTAGGTCAAAATCTGTTAGCAACCCTAGATCATTATAGGATGCCTTTTTCTATGCTATAGGATTCATGCTGATGTAACAAAAGAAATTGGTATGTTACCAATCCGAGTAGTTCAGAGAATATATTCAAGATTATCTCACTTATGGCATTTAATTTTACTCACTTGTGAAAGTTGTCAAGCAATAGAAATATTACATATTGATTATAGAATCTATAATGGCTCCAACTAGTTTTTTTAACAAGTGTTGGACAAAATGCATAAACCCTTACACTTTTTTATCACACAGATCCCAATGTGGGCAAGGCGAGAGCATATATGGTGAAAGGGGTTAGATCGGTTACTACAGAACATGATTGCTGGCAGCAAGCTGCACAATGCAGTATAGCCTTGATAAGCCTTGTTCCCATGCCTAATAACTAGAAGATAAGTTGTTTTTGTTGCTCATATTTCTATAGTTTCTAGTTTTATTTACAAAGGAGTTTCCCCTTCTAATTCTAAAAAAAGGTTTTACCTTACACATTGTTTCATTTTTTGTTGACCCAAACTAACAAATTAAGACACAAACACTCTAAACTAGATGAGGGCTTAATGATTGTTCAATTGACCATCAACCACACCAAAAAACTTCATGTAAAATTAAACAAATTCTAGCATTTGTTTCTTATGTCTTTTCCAAAGTATAAATAATGAATAAACTAAAATTCCGTGCATTAATTTTGGCTTCCAATTGTTCCTCTACACTTTGTCCTAGCTCAATGGTCAATAGTTATTCAACTGACCATCAACCACACCAAAAAACTTCATCATCAAACACTAAACACATTTTACAATTTGTTGCTCATGTATCTATTTCCACAATATCAATGAAGTGAAATTTCCAATTTTGATTGTTTGGTTCCAAATGTTATTGTACTTTAAGCTAAAAGAGAGGTCAATAGTTGTTCAATTGACCCTCAATCATCCCAATGGACTTAAAACACATTATACCAAAATTGATAAAATATAAACTCCATCAGAATACAAAGCTTATAGGGATAAAGGAAATGATTTGGAATTGTGAAGATGATTGACTTTCATTTGCCTAAAAACTAGAATCTAACACAAGAAAATATTGCAATAAGAAATATAAATAGCTTCTGCAATGAATTCACTACTTACCACTCTTGGTATAATTTATCAATTGGACAGTAATCTCCCTTTGATCCTTGATGGCATCTCTTATTTGTTGCACAGTATCTTGATCAGTTTCTGGGCCTTGAAGAAATCTATCATGAGAACATCAAAGAAAATAAAGTAAGATTTCTTCTAATGTTCTAGACTTATGGATGACTACCAAAGTTTCCATTTTAGAAGAAAGCACTATTGAAATAATAATACGATAATGCATACAATAGTTTAATGTGTGAAACTCTAAAAAGAAGATATATGCTTAATCTATTACTAAAATTCAACAACTCATTTGGTTACATATATGATCAATCATTCTATATGGATTAAGCGTCTAACGAGAAAATTTTCTATATTAGCAACCAAACACTTTTAAATTCATATTATATTTTCATTGCATTCATTACCTATACCTATCACCTATTAGTTCATACAAATAAAAAATAATCTAAAATTCCAGATTTGCTCTAAAGTTCTCTCAATCACACATTTTAACTCTTATTGAGTGCCTTCTAAGGCTTAATATCGTTGGAGAAGTTTCTTTGGGATTTTGTTTAGGCTAGCTATGAACAAGGTTGTAATGTCCCCTTTTTAGCTCGTTCCAATTTCTTGATGGTTTAGCCTATTAGTTGACCCTCATAGGCTGATGCAGATGGTTAGAGGGTCTTGTTTGGAAGATATCAGAGTGTTTTCGTCTCCAAAGCTTTGGGTGGTTCAAGATTGGACTTTGTTTGGTGTTTCAGGGCTCAATTGTACACACTTACTATTTATAGTAAGTCATCAGGTCATGAGAGTCCAGTGTTTCTATTCATAGTAAGGCACCTGGACATGTTGTGGAAGCAGTGTTGATCTCAGTTTTCAATTGGCCTAGTGAAATAAGGATTAATGTGCAACTTATATCATTTAATTATTATTAAAGGTGACTTTAATAATAATTAATCATTAAAGGCATATTATAAAGTTATATTATAACTTTATGTCTAAAGGGGGCCAATTAATGACTTAAAACACATTAAATGATTAAATAAATGGACACCCACTTTGAGGAATTATTTTATAAAGTTTAAAGGCACATGAAATATATTTAATATTATTTTCAAATGATTTAAAAGGAGCCTTCTAGAGGGTCGACTTCTTCTTGAGAGATTATAAAAGGGATCAACCAAGGCTATTGTGAGGACATCCAGGATTTTGATATTTGGCTTTTGAAGTGTTTCCGCTATGGAGAGGAAGAAAACTAGGGTTTCTACAATTTCTACAATTCCTGATTATTGAGAATGAAATCTCTCATTGATTCGCATACCTGAGGTTGTGAAAGATCTTCTAAAGGATTGCCTCGTGGATTGGCTTCATTCAGGAGTCAATATTGAGCAATTTGGTGATCATTGTAGTTTGCATTGGGGACGATTGTTGCAAAGAGATCGATCAGGTTAATATTGATGACTTTGTGGCACTACTAGGTGAAGTTCGCAGCCTCTAGGAGCAGCGACTTGGCAGCAATAAAATCATATAAAAATCATAGCCTCCTCAAGAAGACTTCGCAGCACTTGGAGGTGAAATCATGGCAGCTTGGGGCAGTTTGGAAGGTTTATATCCATTGGAAAAAATCGTGGGAAGACTCTAGTGGAGCACTGCCTTTGTATGAAGAAATCAATCAGGCTTCAAGGAGTCATTCAACTGTTATATCAGGTTCCTCTATTGCAATTCATACAATTTAAATAGGCATTATTCATGGTAAATCGCTGTCATATAGGAGATTGTAGTTGCATCCATTCATAGTGTAATGACATTGTTAGCCAAGAGTCTTGGCATAGCATCATATTCAGTTTGTAATTAGCATATAAGTATATTGTATGTAATGTCCCCTTTTTAGCTTGTTCTCGATTTTGGTAGATTAGCCTATTATTTGACCCTCATAGGCTACTGTGGTGGATTAGAGGGTCCAGTTTGGGTGTCATGGAGATCTTTAGGTGGTAGTTGTAAGTGTTTATCTCCCTAGATCCTTCATATGTTATGAGGCATTGATATTCAGGGGTTTTTGGTTCCGTTTTGAGGGACTTACTATTTATAGTAAGTTAGTGGATGTTAGAGAGGGACCCTTACTATTTTTAGTAAAGCGGTTGGATGCGCGTTGGATGTAATGGGTTACCTCCTAGAGCAGACCGAATTGAATTATATGCATTATTGTGGAAGTTATGGCATTTTCATTATTATTAAAGTTGTACTTTAATAATTGAATTTAGACTATTCAAGATCTCTTTTCTAAGTCTACCTCTTCTTGGGTCTCTTAGTCTAAGGCTAAATCCAAGTTTAACTTAAGAATCAGGATAGGCAATCCATTTTGGAAATTTTGGAGGTTGTGCCTTCTCACGTGCAACAAAAAATTCTACTCAATCTAGTCAGCCATGGGGGAAGGATAGGAAATGGTATATGTAGATATTCATTTTCGTAACTACTCTTCTATAAATTGTAAGTGTTTTAATTTGCATCTTTCAATACGACACAAAACAAAAGAGATGTGCACTAAAACCATTCTTCGAATCAAAAGAGGAAGCTCCCTATAAATTATGAAACTACCCAAGACAATATGTACTTGCATGTTACAATCTTTCAATGATTTTTGGGGTGGTTCACAATCATGTTGAATAAACTAGAAATGTGTATCTTTTTGGTTTTTCCTAGTGTAAAAATTTGAGATACTCTTATGACAAAAGGAAAAAAAAATGTATTCTTGACTTGAAGGAAATCTCTTTGCTACAAGCTTACTTTTTTTAGCTAAATGTAGAGACTGAACAATGCAAGTACACAAATGGAGTTGAATAGGATAGCACATAAACACATGATATAATTAAATTAAATACAAGATTTGGTACAAACCCACAATCTGCACCTTTAAGCGCGCCTCCAGTTCAAAGCTTGCACATTCACTTCAGCTATTTAGCTTAAAGCACGCATAATGAGACATCTTAATAAACATTTAGAATCAAGACAAGAATAATAAATATCATTTAGTAAATAACAAAATCACAATAACACTAAATATTTGATGAATAGCAATTTTAGCATAATGCAAGCATGAGAATTACCACTGATCCCCTTGACTAAGTGCAAAAATGAACTTATTTATATTATTTACAAAACTACATGAAAATAAATGAAATAAATTAATTGTACCTCTACCCTAACTACAGCTACTTGCATGATCTGCAAGTTTTGCTACATGAAGCATCGAGGATGAACAATCAATTGACCTTGACAAAATTTATCTAAATTTAGAATGAATCACTAATGTTGGGGAGACACTGTTTGATGATGAAGACCTACCTATCTTGAACAAATTACATGATGAATGTGAACTCAATCAATTGCAAGAAAGCCTGGTTGCTGGAGTTTCAACATCATGAGCTGCAACCCCCTAGTGGATCATAGCACCTAGCCTCATCGGCTCCCTCACTGTTTCGTTACTTTGTAAATTTTCTTTGAATTTATAATTTGTAATCAATTTTGAGGTCCAAACTTAGAGACAAAGAATGCCTACATATTAATGTGCTATGTGTGCATTGTAACCAGAAACCTCAAAATTAATGAAGAAATCCAAAATTTCCTGTCTTACACGCTTATTTTGTTTTGCTTTGTCTCTATGCAATTTATTTGGCATGAAACTAAAAAATTGCATTTTTTACTCTATTTTCATGAATTTTCAGTGTTTAAAATTTCCCAAGTTTTTCCCAATTAATAAAATACACCTGTTGGTTTGTCAAGTCAATACCAAGAAAGAATTTTGCTACTATATGATCCATAAGTATGTTAATAGAGTTCTAATTCCATCTCAGGAGAAATAGCCACAAATTGACCACACATGAAATAATTGAGGGTCTGCTTTTGTTGGATGCTGCTTGTTCTATATACATCCTTGCTCCTTGGCATGCATTGTAAACCCTTCCAGCAGGGTGCTCAAAATAATGTATTTACAAGGACATATTCAACAAACCTAGATTAAGATTAAAGTTTTGTTTCAGTTCTGCTACCATACTTTTGTGTACTTTATATTTGACCTTGAAGTTGAGTTCAGGGATCTATCGATTATTTATTCTTAGGCATTAAAGGACACTCTCATATTGAGGTGCTAAGAAATTGGAAAAATATAAAAGAACCAGTTCTTATTGTTGACCCCATTCTTTTTTATTATAACCAAGAACAGATAAATAAAAGTAGCACTTTTTCAAGCCTATACATCGAAAGAATAAGGATCATACCGACAATTTTGTCCCAGAATTTCTTCACGAGTGTACTCTGTAAGCTCCAGGAAACTGTCAGATGCAAATATCTGCAGAGCAGTATATAATCAGAAAATTCTTCTAGAATGATTTCTTTGTTTCTATCCTTTTTATGAAAACAATACAAATCCAACAGTAGAAATATTTACTCTCATTTCATTTTAAGAAAATCAAAATATACATAAAATAAATGATATTATATTCATTAGTTGAGTTTTGAACCAACAATAGGATTGTCGGGAAGCCTTGGGTCTGTGATCACAAAATTTTTCTCAATACGCTCTAAAGTTGTCGCCAAATCAATGCCTTGTCGAATTTCTTCCCGTCTTTCCCAAATGTCCAAGCTATCAGGTTTTTCATCATCCTTGGTCATTAAGATTTCAGGTTCAATGGCTGGTTGAAGTTCATGGTTGTCTCTCTGATTTTGAGACTTCCTTGTTAATCTGCAGCTTCATAGAGTTAGATTTCACCACAATTTATGTAACAAAACTGAAAATCTTCACTTCTACATTAAAGATCGGATCGAAACTTTATTTCCTATAGTTTATGGATGATGATTCTCATACCAAATTTTCAAATCTTGCAATTATTTTCATTGCTCGGCAATGAAATATGCACAATTTCTAAATGACACATTCTAGCAAAGGACGACATCACATAAAAGACAAAATATAAAGCATTCTCCAAGAACACAAGAATAATTCCTTTTTGAAATACAAAATGAAAAAAAGAATAACATAATATAATCAAACTAGGAAACAATTAAATAGGGAAAAAAACCAACATGAAACTATGTCTCCTTATGGCTTCAGCCTGAATGATATTTGTAGGGTAAGGAAAACAATATGTAAACAGTCTGTTATCTGAATTTTCAGCCTTGTCCTCATCCGGCTCAGCATTTGTATTTGTTTGAAATTATATTGTATTGTAATGCTTGGGGGAGATAAAGGACCCGAGTCAAATCAACATGTCAGGGTATTTACTAGTCTTGTGAATGTTATAGCAGCATAGTGTTTGGACTAACTATTTAATTTGATAATTAATTAGGAGACTGTTGGTTATTTTAGTTGAAATTCAAATAACAGAAGTTTTGATTTTTTTATTTTGCCTATCACTTTCAGTTTATCAAAAATCAGAAAATCACAAATTGTATTTGTTAACTAAGATTTTATTGCTTAATTTGATATTTATTTTTAGCATTTGTTGTTTGATCATTTCGATAATTGAAAAAATATTAAAAAAATCACATAATTATGGAAAATCCTAAAAAACAGGAGATTATATGCATGTGACGAACGTGATATTCTCCAATTTAAGTCTCTTTTTGTAAGAATAAGTAGCCAAACATCCTACATTGACAATTTACTCAAGACTTTGAATAATGGCAAGGCATGATAGAATCATGAAATAGAAAATTTACGAGGCTTTCTAGCTTATCATTTAAAAATGGCATTTTTTGGACTGTTTCAAACTTTCAACGAATGTTAGAAATATACAGTTATAGC
>VDFB02273157.1:0-67415 GCA_007258455.2 Sequoia sempervirens | reverse complement strand
GATGCTCTTTTGCCATTTGGAGGACAATTCAACCCTTGAAAGTCACCCCCTTAAATTCAAATTTATGAAAACTGGAAAAATTGGCTAAGTGTTGAGTATTTTCAGAAAATCCGAGCAAGCTTGGATTACCCAACCCTTAATTTGGTCGGATAATCTGAGGTACCTCGGATTACCCGAATTCCTCCTAGACAGTGTATTCTTGGTTTCTACCCAGGTGTTGAATTTGCTCCAATTGGGTTTTATATTTTCTTTTTCCCCTCATTTCACCCATTTGAATTTGAGGATTGTTGAGGAGCGACCATGTATCACTTCATTGTGTGTCGATTTGATCTTCCTTGAGGGATTTCTTGCATGAGCGGTGGTTGATTTTGGATTTCATTCTCTTCATTGGTTTCGTTGGTGCATTCTCCCCAGGGTTTAGCAATTAAATGTATGATGATCCGCTTCTTTGGCCACTTCGATTTCATTTTGGCTTTCGTCCTTGTGTCCTTTGGTTTGTGTGTTGAGTTTGTTTATTTTGGGGTCACAAGGGTTCTTTTCCTGTGTCAGTCATTACTCGTATGGTGTGGTTAGGGTTTGTTACTACGTCCATTGTTTTCTAGGGTACGGTGAATGTGAGGGTTAGGACTCTTGCTTTGATGATTTAAACAAATGCATGATTAGGGAATGTCTCATTTTGAGTTTTGAATGTACAATTTGTGGTGAATCTCTTCCTTCATTCCATATTGATTAAACCCTAGGAAATAATTCTCGCCAGATGAGTTAAACTTGAACGTGGAGATTCAAATCTTTGAGACATTGCATGAAATCACAAAAAATCTTAGCTTGAAATCATTTGAGTGAGTGGTTTATTGAAGAAATCGATCAAATTTTATGAAGTCGGCTCGAAAGAAATCCTTGAACATAGTGATTTCTGGAATCCCAACGAAATCTCGGTGAATCTGACCAAGCTCAGATTACCTGAGCCTTAATCCACTCGAACAATTTGAGGAAGCTTAGATTAGCTGAAGGTCCTTCACTATTTGATGAGTTCGGTATAGTTTCAGTAATTCTGCCCAGCCCCAGATTTTCTAAACCTCGGGTAATCTTAGGTGGGCTGGAGCGCAATATTCCTCACTGGATTGATAGCGATGCCCATGCCGTTCTGAATCAAATTTGATGTAGAACCAACGTGAGTAGATTAGCTAACCTCTTCATATATGAGTTGTAGATTATAATTTGAATTTGAGTTGTTTATGTGCTGACTTTTTGTCTTGAGCTTAAATTCAAGGTAGAAATTTGATGAGTGTTTATGAGGATTCATGTATGTTAATGATGAGATTAGTTTCATTTATCATCGTCATGTGTTATGATAGTACTTTCCTCTTGGAAATTTTGGCTTTGTGTTAACAGATGTAGGCAGTAGAGAGTCCTGATAAGACAACCAAGAACAAGGCTTCTAAGGCACAAGAGGAAGTAAGAAAGAGGAAAGCGAGAATGAAGTATGATTTCAAGGCCATCTAGCCTGAGACTAAGATTTCCTCTACATGGTTGAGGATTGTAGACACCAACATTGGCCACATAGATTATGATGACTTCCACCAGAGAATGTTTGGGAAGGAACCTACTGAGCTCGCACAAAAGATCACCCATACAAGACTTGCACAAGCAGCAGGTTTTCCACCCACACAACTATATTAGGGTTGAGGTTTTGGAGTGTTGAGGCATGATTCAGGCAGGGATCATTTTGGTCCTGAGGTGAAATGAATGGAAAATGCAAAGAATCCTTCAGAGGTTTCAGCATTTGCCTCCCATCCTGGTGAGTGAAGAAATGACATTAGGAGAGTTCACCAATTCTAGGAAGACCCAAATAGAGCCTTGGAAATAATGAACAATGCTTTGATCTTGAATCCAAAACCACATTATTCAAAATTTCCCAAGCAGTTGCACTGAAGTGATTTCAAGCAAGAATACAATGATATCATAACTCTCCTGGGCAGAGTCATGGGAGTGGATGAAGCACACATATTCCAACCTTGGATGTTCCACCCTATTACTCAAATTGTTTCCAACAAGCATTATCACTGGGAAAGGATCATCTAAAATAATATAGATGCCCAATTGAGGAGTGTGTAGGAGACCAACAAGTTCACCATGACTTCATATTTGGTGTATATACTAGTCCATAAAAATAAATACAAAGGTCTCAATTGTAAAGGAGTCTTGGGGTAGGATAGAATATGGGAGTTGTATCCCCAGTTGCAACATAAAACATCAAATTACAAAAGGGACAATGATGCCTTCTTCATGTACATCCCTAGATTGTTACAAGATACCCTTCACATGAAGATGCTATGTATCTGATAAAGAATTATGGTCAATGGTTTATTCAATTCCAGAGGTTCACATATATCATATTATAGGAATCATCAGTCATTCCTCTCGGGTTACCAAGATATCCCGCCAACAAGCTTATCCTTTTGGAATTGACTAAACAGATGGTTGGTTTTGAAGAAATACTACAGAGAGGAAACATAAAGAAGAAGGGATTGGGATCAAAATTCTCATTAAGAGTAGGAGTATTGGAAGCTTGTCCCTCTATCCAGAGTGCCCAACATTCTAAGAAGGAGATGACTCAATTTGAGTTGTATTCCCATACCTACAGAGGTAATTTTAATCCCTATGGAAAGGCTGCAAAGCAAGAAAACATGACTTTCAGGCATAAAGATCATATTGAAGATTATTGGGCTAATTGTAGAGATGAGTGGGAGGTCATTAGGAGAAAAATTTCCATACTACCTTTGAAGCTAATCAAGTTATACAGAGTTGTGGAAGTACCAGACTAGGTGGAGGATGATGAAGAAGATCTCCTTCAACATCATGGCTATGAACCATATAAGAATAGGCCTTTGCCTCCAATTAATTGGTCTAAGGAGGAAGTCACAGATTTAAATCAGCTCATAGAATAAGTCAAGAAGTATTCTAGACTGTGGGTCAAGCATAAAGTATTAGAGCTAGAGGCAGATGGTGGTGTCAAATTCACCTATGATCTAATGGGAGATACAGAATGCCAGGATGAAGAGAAAGTTGAGGTTAATCAACAAGATGAAGCCACTAAGCACAATGATGAGGGGGACATCCAAGAGAAAAAGTAAATAAAAAGAAGAACTAGGAGCCAAGGGAAAACAAAGAAGGTTCCCTAAGCTAGTACTCATGTTGAAATAGGGGAGACCTCACAACCAGTAAGAAAGAGAAGAATAATGACTAAGAGGCGGGAAGTTGCAAAGGTTATGAAGAATGAAGCTACTACAGATGCCCCTTTAGTAGCGAAAGTGATTGAGTTAGAAATTTCTGGGGAGAAACCCTCATTTTATGTAAGGAGACATTCTCCAAAGAAAAAGGCTACATAAATAGAGCAAGAAAAGGTAGTGGAGGAAGGGCTTCCATATGAAGAGGCACCTATGAATGATCTTGAAAAGAGAGCAGCTACAGGAAATAATTCCTCTATCCTTTCTCCACATTCTCACCAAGATGTGCAAATTAATGAATAGGACCTTCCAAAAGAAGGCACTATATCAAACAACCCTTAACAATTGAATGAAGAAGATGATGACATCTCTACCCCTAATAGTGGAGAGTGGAGAGAATTTGTTAAGGAAATGAACCAATTAACTTCAAGAGCTGAGAGAAAAAACATAGAGTCAGAAGTTGTACAGGGAAGAGCTTCAAAGTCTCCTGAGAAGGTAGTGTTGGATGAACCTCAAAGTAATTCTGGGGAAGAAGCTGATAAAGAAGAGGATGTTGTTGACAACCCCAATTAGGAAAAAGGAATACAATAAGATCAACTAGATGCTGAAAGAAATGTTGAGATAAATGTGGTAGATAGTCCTAAAAAGGAAGTAGCAACTGAGGCACCCACAACTCCAAATTGGATGGAGAGGAGACTGAGCAAAAATCCAATCATTTTACAAGAAGAAACACTGAGTTGGGATAAACTATTGGAGCAATTTGGATGGCCTAAACAGAGGAAAAGAGCCAAGACGATGTCTACAATTACAAGGGATGAATTCAATAATAGGGTGGTTCATGTAGCACTCCCTCCTTCTGAAAAATTAAAGGATGAGGTCAGACCCTCAGATTACAAAGTGAAAACCATCAACTTGGGGCCCACAAGTAAAGATCAAAAGAAGGAAGAATTTAAAGAGTCCTCTCAGACCATCTTGAGGAGATTGGACAAGGAGAGAAAAGAAAAGGAGAAGTTGCAAAAGAGGTTGGATGATGTATAATATAGGTATGTACAACATTTGATGAAGCCTCTAAGAACCATGGGTAGTGAGGGATTGTTGCTAGAAGGATTGTTGCCTAAGAAGGCAGTTGATGAAATTGAAAAAAATGAAATCCTCTGTACAATGTATTTAGAATTGGTTGCAGGATGTCAGCAACATAGGAGATGAGGCAATTATGTAGATTTTGAAGATATACAATAATGCTTCTATTTTTCTAGAGCATATTTCACAGGTTATCACAGATTGCAAGAATATTAATGAGACAACTAATAATGAAATTCTACAGTTTCCCAAGAATGACTTGGCTAGGTTGGATTTCCTTTCTAAGGATGAAATTGATAAAAGAATGGATTGAGGAATGGAATTATAGAACGGAGCTTCTATCCAAGGTCATGAAAAAAATAACAAAAATACAAGGTAAGGTGAAAGAAATAAATGATGGCTGCATTAGTTTCTTAGAAATAATTACTGGAAAGAAGAATTTTTTCCAAAAGAACATGAATGTCAACAAATTTCAGAGTTGGTGACATGAGATATATGCTCATCTTGATGGTTCCCTCATTTCTAAATAAAATTTGGAGGATGTTGCCTTATATATTTCAAAATTGGATAAATATCAAGAAGTACAAGTTGAATGGAATAAAGTGATACCACAATATTTGGAAGAATTTGAAAATCATAAGACAAGAATTAAATTTATTCTAGTTTTAAACTTAGAGGATATGCAAGAAGTATTGAAGAAATTTAAAGAATTATCCCACAAATCAGATGTTGACAAGGAAGGAGAAAATAGCCAGTTGGCAGCCACCTAGATTTTTGAGCCGGACATGTGACCCCAGTCAGGATAAGCAAGAAAACCTTGGAGTTTTTTCCACATAGAGATATAATTGGAGAATCCAGGATGACCTAGAAGAAGCCTCAAGTATTAAATGCAAAAAATTATTATTTTATTGAAGGAAGCTTCTAGGCTGACCTATTTTGGCCGACCTTTTTGTAACCCTAATTGGGCTGACCTAGAATGAAATTTCTATAAATAGGGAATTTTACCTCATTTGTAAGGGTTAGATTTTTGGGGAAGCTAAGTGATAGAGCGAGAGTTAGAGCTAGGAGTTAGTACATTTTGAGAGAAAATGTTGTAATACTGAATGCTGGAATTGTTGCAACATCTGGGTGATTCAATATAAGTAAAGACATTGTTCTTTGGTGCTCTTTCTTGTGTTGATTTATCTTGCATGGTTCTTGCTATTCTATCTTCAAGATTTATTTGAGAAAATTAGATATAAATGTTAGATTTAGAGTTAAATTTGATTCAATGGTGTTTGTGGTTTGATACTTGAAGTGTTTGTAGCAGTCCCAGGTCCATACTTTTAGAAACTGGTTGATTGTGAGTTGTTGTGTAAAGTTAGCCTAGACCTTATATTTATGTGCCAAGTTCAACTGTGAGTATTTATTCATTTCAATTGCAAAATTAGGGTTGGTTTGGATTAATGTCTCATGATCTAAAAATATTAATTCCTTATAAGATTGCACTGTTTCTGTAAGATTTCAAAATAAATCTGGGTTAAGCAAAAATTAGTTTTGAGGGATTGGTCCATTTCAAGTGTTTCATCATTTGCATTATTGGTCTTAGGAGTAATTTTAATCTTAGGATCTCTCTAGGCCCTTATCTTTTGGCTATTTCTTTTATAATCTAGGTTAGATTGAGGGTCTTAAGTATAAACATATTGCAAAATATGATAAGTTAAATGATCTAGCATTTGTTTGTAAGGTCCCTTTGTGATTACCAACAATTTCACATTATCTTTGAGTTGTTTCACTGCATTTTTCAAGACTTGACATTAGAGACTTTGGGGTTATCTCTTGTGGCTTATTGATAGAGATTTACCTTTCAAGAGAGATAGGATTTCCATATTCTGTCTGAGTTGTTGTTATGTAGAAAACACAATCAATAGATTGGCACTAGAAGGAGGGCCTGAATAAGCAAGCTGGATCATTCTCTCTCTAGAATTTCTCCTTAAATATTTCGAAGAAGGACTAGATCTACACCAGGAGAAGAAGAGTTTCAAGAATTGCAAGGTCCTACTAGGTCAAGAAGGACTAGAAGAAGGGGAGAATCATCTTCCACCTAGCCAGTTCCATAATCTCCATCATCATCATCTTCATCAAGTCCATCTTCATCTGATTCTGAAGCCATTCTCATTCAACAACCCCAACCAGCTATAAATCAACCTTTACCACCCCCACCTCGACCAATGGCTTTCCTTGCTAACAACCCATCTCCATTATCCTTCAACAATTTCAATGTCATGCCCAAAAATCTTGAACATTTATGTTCAAAGTTCCATGTCAATGACCCCAATAGGACTGCAGAGGAACACACCAAGATTTTTCAAACCTATCTTAGGGATAGGGGAATTAACCATGAGGATGTTGCATGCAGGCTCTTTCCTTATTCCCTAGGAGAAGATGCATTCTACTGGTATAATCATTTGCTTGTTGGATCAATTCACAATTGGACTGAGTTGGAAGTTGCATTTTTGCATAAATTTAAGATTCCCATTAGTGCTTTAGGGTCCTTTAATAATAGATTCCATCGTGCATACACTAGATTATAGGCTCCTTACGCTATAGATGATGCTACTGCCTTGGAGGTTTATTACGAAGCATTAGACAATCTCACAACCACCTCCCAAAATGGAGAACTAACCCTCCAGCCACCCTGCTTAATGCATACACAGAGGCTATTAAGGTTAGTACTAATTTGAGACAACACTTATCTGGGCCTTTACCATCGTTAGGACCCACTGCTCACCCAGGGCAAGTTCAAACTCTCAACCAAGCTCTTACCAATCATACTCCTATTATGAATCCAATACCTCAGCTACCTTTAGTCCCTCATCCTAGACCTCCCATGAATCAATTCCCACCAATGACCAATTATCCCTAACAGAGTATTAATCAACCCATTCATCCACAACCAAAGGTTGGTCTCCCTACATATTTGTAGAATTTTGAAGTATTGAACTAGTCATTGAGCTCTGGTATAGCAACAGGATATCCTCAAAATGATGTGAACTAGACTCCATATAGTAATCCCAACAAGGAGAGATTGGATGAGTTGACTGAACAAGTGAAGAAATTGAACATGGGGGTCACCTATCTGAGAAATCAGAATAGTCAACTCCAAGCTACTCAAAGGAGTATGTAGTCTAACCACAATAGAGAAAATCGAGAGCCTCAACAAGGAAAAAACTTTGACAAAGGACAACATTTTGACAGAGGACAGAACTTTGAAAGAGGGTAACCTTTTGGTCAAAATTTTGATAGGGGATAGACAGGTGGATAGGGATTTCATAGGAGGAAACCATCAAGACAAAATAGCACCTAGAACATGAGACCGAATAATGGAGGTGTTCCCACTCCACTGGACTAGCCTCCTAATCAAGAAAATCCCTCAGGCAGTGTGTATCTAGCAGAAGCAGATCTATCTGGATGGTGCAACCTTCATAAGACAAATCAGCATTCAAAGCTAGATTGCTGGAAATTCCAGACTGCAACATCCATTTTCTACTATGAGGTTGAGAATCACTCCAGTGGTCAAGAGTTGGTTCCATCAAGACCTTATGACTCTCAAGTCTTGGTATTAAATCATGCTCCTTTTCCAAAAGGAGAAGAGAATGGGCTAGAAGAAGAATCAAGCCAGTCAGAAGAAGAAATAGATCAAGTGTGTAATGGGGATGAGATTTCTCAGATGTTTAATGAAAATCCTAAGAATGATAATGGCCCCTTGGATGAAGAAGAAACTGATGTTGAAGAAGTGCAGGTGTTCCAAAGGCCAATAAAAAAGTATGACTTAAGAGATAGGCCAACTAGAGATCCACAAGCTGGAGGTCTATTTACCACTCCATCCCTCTAAATAACTTCACTACACCTCCCAATCCCAATTCCAGTAACAATCCAACATATCCCATGTGCCTAAGCAATATCTGTTCAAGGAGGGGCAAGCACAAGTTGGGACATCCAAAGGGAAGAATGTAGATACTAGTAAGGATAAGGTGGTAAAATATCTCAAGGAATCCCCCACTGACATGAGTACAGAGCAATTAGGTGAATACATGGCTGAAGAACTTAAGAAGCTTAAGGTAAGTCTTTCTGCATTTGAATTATTACGAGTGTCTGCCATTAGAAATGCAGTCTTAGGAGCTTACACTACAAATATAGTATCACAAGATAAAATGGTTAATGGAGCTATTGGTAAAGTATCTAGTTCCCAAGTTTTGAAAGATCAGAGTCAAGTTCAAACACAACCTGGAGATAAAGGGAAAGAAAGGGAAAAAAGTCAAGTTGCCCAGGTTGATACTAAATTAACCTTGTTTCAAGGAAAATCAGAAACACCTTCATTTCTAATTTTTGTGTGCATCTTTGGAAATAATTTACATAATTGCCTCATAGATTCAAGTGCTTCCACCAATGTGATGCCATTTGTTGTCTGTAGAGCCCTAGGAATAACTCCTACCATCTCTCAAAAGAAGGTTACCTAGCTAGACAAAACAGAGGTGAATGTAGTAGGGGAGCTAAACATGATTCCTATGCAAATTGCCTCAGATCCTTGAATATAGCAAGCCATTAATATACAAGTAGCAAATATCCCTGATTCTTATGGTTTGATTCTAGGAAGAGACTTTACTAAGGCCTTGAATGGATATGTATCAATTGATCATTCACATATGTGGCTTCCCTGGAAAGGGGTGCCAAATCAAATCAGGATTGAGAGAGAACCCCAAATGAAGTATGTAATCACATAATACCATAATACTTCAAATGAAATATTGGTATCAGAAGTAAGCATGGGTAACTATGTGCTAGCAGCCCTTGTTGAGGAGTCAAATGCAGAAGAAATTCTTATGCTGCATACCACAACCATTGATTTCACAATAGAATCCAGTAGTACTAGAGCCTTGGTGGAGCCAGTTGAAGATGATGATGATCCTGAAGATAACCAACTTAGCTTGCTAGACAACTTTCAAGAATTCATCTAGAAGTGTATAGAATATAAAATTCATCTGGGTAGAGATATGAATTTTGAAGAATTGCTTTTACCAAGTTGGTGTAGAGTTCACAATGCTTCTCACTCAGAATTGGAATGTTTTTTGTTCCAGACAGTAGTAGAATAGGTACAAAATTACATTAACCCCACTCTAGCAGTCAAAATTGATATACAAAATACTCAAGACGATCCCAAAGGAAAGAGTGTGGTGCATTTTGGAGAATCTTTCAATAGTAACAATAAAAAAGATAAAACAAAAGGATCTGGAGTTGTTGGTTGTTGGACATTAATATTTGATGGATCCAAATCAAATCAAGGTGTTGGAGTAGGATTTGAATTGATCAACCCTAAAGGTAAAACTTTCTTTGCTACTCACAGACTTCAATTTCATTGTACCAATAATGTAGCTGAATATGAGGCTTTGATCCATGGATTGCTTATGGCACTAAGAAAGGTCAATATTTTGCAAGTATTTGGAGATGCTAAGTTAGTGGTTAGGAAAATTAGAAAGCAATATTCATGCCATGATAGACAAATGACCAATTATAGGCATAAAGTATGGGACCTAATTGAGGGATTTGATGCCTTTAACATTCAGTTGATACCTCATAGCAAGAACCAAACTGTAGACTCTCTGGCTCAGGCAGCTAGTACCTTGCAACCTTTGTCCCTCTTTGGCTTGAAGAAGTTCATTGTGGAATTAACTCCAATACCTTTAGTTCCTAACAATGTGACTAACTTCTAGGTGTTTGAATGATAAGCATATCTTGGATTTCATCACAAATTCTGATGTGTTCACCTCTCAGATTATTGATGAAGCTGAACCTCAAGAAGCTGAAATGGACCTAGAAGGGGTCATCAATTTGAATACCAATACTATTCCAAGGGGAATGGTACAGTTAGAGAGGATTTTTGATCTTGATAGAATAATAGATCAGGAGCAAGAAACAAAGAAGGAATCTATCAGTAGTCAATGTGATACATACAATATGGGGACTCTCGAGGATGTCAAGAAATACTTTATAGGCAAGGTATGTACTCCAAAAGAGAGAAAGGGAATTGTTGATGCATTGCATACATATCAGGATGTGATAGCATGGAGTTATGAAGATTTAAAGACATATGAAACTTCAATTATTACACACACCATTCCTCTTAAGCCAAGATCAAGACCTTTCAGGCAGAGGCGAAGACCAATTAACACCTTGTTGGAGCCTATTATTCAAAAGGAGGTACAAAATTTACTTTCAACTCAAATCATATTTCCGGTAATACATTCAACTTGGTTTGCAAACTTAGTTCCAGTGAGAAAGAAGAATGGAGAGATCATACTTTGTGTTGATTTTAGGAATCTCAATCGAGCATCAAAAAAAAGATAATTATCTAGTTCCTTCACTGGATGAGGTACTTTAGATTGTCAATGGATCTTAAATGATGTCTTTCCTAGATGGGTATTCTGGTCAAAATCAAGTTATGGTGCAATATGAGGATAGGAATAAAACTACCTTCACTACAAAATGGGGAACTTTTGCTTATATGAGGATGCCCTTTGGGCTGATCAATGTTGGAGCAACCTTCCAGAGAGCTATGGATATTGCCTTTAAAGACATCATTGGTAAGTGCATAATTATTTATATGGATGACTTGACAATCTTTTCAAAGAAGAGAGGTGATCATATAGCAGACTTGTGTAAAGTTTTTCAAAGATGTCGAGAATTTGGAATTTCGCTTAATCCAAAGAAATGTATCTTTGGAGTTATTGAAGGAAAGCTACTAGGACACGCCATCTCATAGAGAGGTATTTCCATTGATCTTGAATGAGTGGAAGCCATACTCAAAATTCAGCCACTTGCTAGTAAGAAGGAAATGAAATCATTCTTTGGCAAAATCAACTTCGTAAGGAAGTTTATCACTAGATTTGCAGAAATTGTCAAACCATTGAATGCAATGTTGAAAAAGGAAGCAACAATTCAGTGGAGCATAGAAGCAAAAGAAGCATTTACAAAAATTAAGAGGGCCATTGCTGAAGCTCCAATACTGGTGATTCTTGATTATGCCAAGCCTTTCTACATATATTCATTTTCCTTCGATCACTCTTGTGCTAGTATGTTAACTCAGAAGTCTGATCAAGGGAATGAGCACCCTATAGCATTTATGAGTGCTCTTTTAAAGGATGCAGAACTAAGGTACCCAAGTGTGGAAAAGCAGGCATATACCTTAGTCAGAGCTATGAAGAAATTCAAACATTATATTCTAAGGAATAAGGTCTTTGCAATAGTTTTTGATCCCACAGTTAAGCTATTGTTAATGTAAAATGAATTGGGAGAACGCAGAGCTAAGTGGGTAACCATGTTACAGGAATATGATATTGAGATCCAGCCCATGAAGCTAGTAAGAGGACAAGGGCTAACCAAAACAATGGCTGAAATGGGTCCTGACCTTACAACTCAGCATTACCACCTTCAAGATGTGTCCTTAGGAGATTGGTATGATGATATCATCTATTATCTCCTGAACCAACAATGTCCTAAACATATTAATACAGTACAAAGGAGAGCTTTGCATTTGAAGAGTGATATTTTTATGATGAAGGGAGCTATCCTATATAAGAAAAATCATGAAGGCATCTACTTAAGGTGCCTAGGAAAAGGAGAAGTTGAAAAGGTGATGGTAGAATTTCATGATAGATATGGCACAGGCCATGGATTTGCACCCTCCACTACCAATCAGATTTCGAGGGTTGGTTATTATTGGCCCACATTGTTCAAAGATGCACACAACCACACAAGAACCTATCATGTGTGTCAGACCGCAACAAGCAGAGAGAAGTATGTAGCTCTTCCACTCAAACCAATCATCAAGGTAAAACCGTTTTCACAATGGGGATTGGAATTTATTGGTCCAATCAATCCACCTTCTTCTGTAGGCCATAGGTACATTCTCACTGTCATTGATTATTTTACTAGGTGGATTGAAGCTCTTGCATGCAAATAATGTACTTCTGAGGTGGTAATCAATTTCATCGAATCAGGTATTATCAATCGCTTTGGTTGTCCATTAACTTTAGTTTGCGATAATGGTCCTGCATTTGCATCACTAAAATTCTCTAATTGGGCCTTTGATCATGGAATCATCATTAAGTTCACATCCAATTATTACCCACAAGGCAATGGTTTGGCCGAATCTTCCAATAAGAACCTCTTAACAGTCATCTGTAAGCTATTGGAAAATAATCCCAAGGATTGGCACACTCAACTTAGATTTGCTCTTTGGGAAAATCGTACAAGACGTAAGACCTCTCTAGGAACCTCTCCTTACCACCTTGTGTATGGTTTGGAACTTGTATTTCCCATCCAGTTAAAAATTCCCACTTTGCAGTTCATTAATGAATACTATGATGAGGGGGACAAGCGTGAAGCCCATCTAGCTGAATTGTTACACCTTGAAGAGAGAAGAGATGAAGCCTTAAAAAACTTTTCTAAACATCAGGGGGTTGTTAAGAGATGGTTTGATAGAAGAGCCAACGTGAAAGACTTTAGAATCTCTGACTTGGTTCTCTACTGGGATAAAGCACATGATTGGAAAGGGGAGCATGGAAAATTTGACAAAATATGGCTTGACCCTTACCAGATTTCAGAGATTCTAGGAGATAATGCTTTTCGTTTGAAAACTCTCACTGGAGAAGACATCCCACTACCTATTAATGGGCAGTATTTGAAGCATTACTTCCAATCCTCTATTTACAACTCTTTCCTTGTAAATAGTTAGATTAGGTTTCCTTTCTTTTGTTCTGCTTTTTCTTTGGTTAGGGTAGATCTGTTTGGTTTAGGTTAGGTTTTCTTTCTGCTTTGCTTTGTTTTGGGTTTTCTTGTTTTCTTCTGGGCTTGTTGCACCTACATGGCAACCATTATATTACCTGGAACTATTCTGAAAATTTCTTTTACAAACTATAATCATCTCTCCAAATCCAATTGGTAGAAGTCCTTTATTTAGTGTTACATATGCTTGGAGTAGATGATTCACTCGATTCAGTTAAATCTAGAATGTATTTGGGTCTCATATCTCTATACATATCTTAAGAATTCCAAGGTTGTATGCAGTCCTTACGAGGTTTGGTCAAGTGAAAAATATTATATTCTACTTTAGCGCTACTGTGGTTCTTAGCCCTGGGTGTAAGCTTCATTGCTTACAAGGTGAAAGGGAAAGTTTAAAAGATCTTATCAAAATATCAAAAAAAAAAGAAAAAGAAAAGAGAATATTGAAAATCAAAAGAAACGTTCACCTTATCAGGAGGATCAAAGTATCTCTATCAGGGCTATGGATGCCTGACTGGCAGTAGAGCTATGCTTGGGAGAGCCACAACAATAACCTCATCGGGGCTAGGGATGACTAGCAACAAGGCTCTATCCAGAATGCTTTTGGAGTTAGAATATGTAGCTTGATTAGACTGAGCTTGGTTCCCGCTGCCACTGAGGGAGGGAAATGGATACACATGCAAACACTTAGGCCCTGGTATAGGAATTTTTTTCTTACTTGTGAAATTTAAAACTCTCTTCATAGATGTCCTAGTATGAGGACTAAAACCAAAGATTCTAGGTTCTTGATTCCAGTTTGTCATCGAAATGCTCTAGAGCATTTCCCCAGCAGGAGCCCCCATTTGTTGTGTTGTTTTCGTACACACGCCCACTAAAAGTAGGGAACCTCTTTTTTTTTTTTTTTACTTCGCTTTTGTTTTCTTAGGGTCCTGACTTCATCCCCTTAAGGGATAAGTCCCTCGGTCTAGGTCTTGGATCACTTGTGTGCATTGATGAACTTGCTCCTAGAGATGCTCTTTTTCCATTTAGAGGACAATTCAACCCTTGAAAGTCACCCCCTTAAATTCAAATTTATGAAAACTGGTGAAATTAGATAAGTGTTGAGTATTTTTGGAAAATCTGAAAAAGCTTGGATTACCTGACAATTAATTTGGTCAGATAATCTGAGGTACCTCGGATTACCCGAATTCCTCCTGGACAGTGTATTCCCGGTTTCCGCCTAGGTGTCAAATTTCCAAAAATTCCAAAATGTCCTATCAGACATTAATGAAGGGTCATTAATTGCTCCAATTGGGTTTTACATTTTATTTTTCCCTTCATTTTTCCCATTTGCATTCGAGGATTGTTGAGGAGCGACCAGTTATCCCTTCATTGTGTGTCAATTTGATCTTCCTTAAGGGATTTCTCATGTGAGCAGTGGTTGATTTTGGATTTCATTGTCTCTTCATTGGTTTCGTTGGTGCATTCTCCTCAGGGTTTAGCAATTAAAGGTATGACGATCCGATTCTTTGGGTACTTCAATTTTTTTTGGCTTTCGTCCTTGTGTACTTTGGTTTGTGCGTTGAGTTTGTTTATTTTGGGGTCACAAGGGTTCTTTTCCTGTGTCAGTCATTGCTCGTATGTTGTGGTTAGGGTTTGTTACTGCATCCATTTTTTTCTAGGGCACAGTGAATGTGAGGGTTAGGACTCTTGCTTTGGTGATTTAAATGAATGCACGATTAGAGAATGTCCCGTTTTGAGTTTTGAATGTACAATTTGTGGTGAATCTCTTCCTTCATTCCATATTGATTAAACCCTAGGAAATAATTCTCACCAAATGCGTTAAACTTGAACATGGAGATTCAAATCTTTGAGACATTGCATGAAATCATGAAAATCTTAGCTTGAAATCATTTGAGTAAGTGGTTTATTGAAGAAATCGATCAAATTTTATAAACTCAGCTCGAAAGAAATCCTTGAACTTAGTGATTTCTAGCATCTCGATGAAATCTCGGTGAATCTGAGAAAGCTCGGATTACCCGAGCCTTAATCTGCTCAGATAATACAAGGAAGCTCCTTCACTGTTTGATGAGTTTAGTATAGTTTCAGTAATTCCGCCTAGCCCTGGATTTTCCAAACCTCAGGTAATCTTAGGTGAGCTAGAATTTCTGATTTCCTCCTTAATTGATGCTTGATGCCCATACTTGGATTTCACAATCAATTTGATGCTTGAATTGGCTTGTGATGAGATGATTTAATATTCCATATCTCATGAGTTGTAGATTATAATTTGAATTTGAGTTCTTTATGTGTTGACTTCGAAAAATTCTAGCGAGGCTAGATTGACCAAACCTTAATCGGTTCAGAAAATCTTCCCAAGCTCAGATTCTCCAAACTTTTTTTCTTGAGCATAAATTCAAGGTAGAAATGGTTGATGTTGAATCTTGATGAGTATTTATGAGGATTCATGTACTTTAATGATGTGATTAGTTTCATTTATCATCATCACGTGTTATGATAGTACTTTCCTCCTAGTAATTTTGGCTTTGTGTTAATAGATGTAGGCAGTAGAGAGTCCTCATAAGACAACCAAGAAAAAGGTTGCCTAGGCACAAGAGGAAGTAAGAAAGAGGAAAGAGAGAATGAAGTATGATTTCAAGGGCATCTAGCCCGAGACTAAGATTGCCTTTGCATGGTCAACGATTGCAAACACCAACATGGGCCACATAGATTATGATGACTTCCACCAAAGAATGTTTGGGAAGGCGCCTACTGAGCTCACACAAAAGATCACCCATACAAGACTTGCACAAGCAACAGGTTTTCCACCCACACAACTATGTCCGAAGTTAGTTTTGGAATGTGCAAGGCACTATGCTTCAAGGACAAGGATCATTGTTGGTCCTTAAGGCAAAGTGATGGAAAATCTAATAGAAGAATCTATTGTAGAGGTTTTCAACATTGCCTCCCATCACAAGTTGATTGAAGAAATAAACATTGGAGAGTTCACCAAATTCTATGAGGAAGACCCAAATAGAGCCTTGGAAATAATGAACAATGCTTTGATCTTGAATCCAAAACCACATTATTCAAAATTTCCCAAGTAGTTGCACCAGAGTGATTTCAAGTAAGAATACAATGATATCATAACTCTCCTAGGTAGAGTCATGGGAGTGGATGAAGCACACATATTCAAAACTTGGATGTTCCACCCTATTACTCAAATTGTTGCCAACAAGAATTATCACTGGGAAAGGATCATCAGCAATAATATAGATTCCCAATTGAGGAGTGTGTAGGAGACCAAAAAGTTCACCATGACTTCATATTTGGCGTATATGTTGGCCCATAAAAACAAATACAAAGGTCTTAGCAGTAAAGGAGTCTTGGGGCATGTTAGAATATGGGAGGTGTATCCCCAGTTGCAACATAAAACATCAAATTACAGAAGGGCCAATGATGCCTTCTTCATGTACATCCCTAGATTGTTACAAGATGCCCTTCAGATGAGGATCTCTACAGATGCTATGGATCTGATAAAGAATTATGGTCAGTGGTTTATTCAATTCCAGAGGTTCACATATATCATATTATAGGGATCATCAGTCGTTCCTCTCAGGTTACCAAGATATCCCAGCAACAAGCTTATCCTTTTGGAATTGACTAAATAGATGGTTGGTTTTGAAGAAATACTACAGAGAGGAAACATAAAGAAGAAGGGATTGGGATCAAAATTCTCATTAAGAGTAGGAGTACTGGAATCTTGTCCCTCTATCCAGAGTGCCCAACATTCTAAGAAGGAGATGACTCAATTTGAGTTGTATTCCCATACCTATAGAGGTAATTTTGATCCCTATGGAAAGGCTACCAAGCAAGCAAACATGACTTTTAGGCATAAAGACCATATTGAAGATTATTGGGCTAATTATAGAGATGAGTGGGAGGTCATCAGGAGAAGATTTTCCATACTACCTTTGAAGCTGATCAGGTTATATAGAGTTGTGGAAGTACTAAACCAAGTGGAGGATGATGAAGCATATCTCCTTCAACATCATGACTGTGAGCCATATAAGAATAGGCCTTTGCCTCCAATTAATTGGTCTGAGGAGGAAGTCACAGATTTAAATCAGCTCACAAAACCAGTCAAGAAGTATTCCATACTGTGGGTCAAGCATAAAGTATTGGAGCTAGAGGCAGATGGTGGTGTCAAATTCACCTATGATCTAATGGGAGATATGGAATCCCAGGATGAAGAGGAAGTTGAGGTTAATAAACAAGATGAAGCCACTGAGTAGAATGATGAGGGGGCCATCCAAGAGACAAAGTCAATAAAAAGAACTAGAAGCCAAGGGAAAAAAAAGAAGGTTCCCCAAGCTAGTACTCATGTTGAAACAAGGGAGACCTCATAGCCAGTAAGAAAGAGAAGAATAATGACTGAGAGGCCGAAAGCTGCAAAGGTTATGAAGAATGAAGCTACTATAGATGCCCCTTCAACAACGAAAGTGACTGAGTTAAAAAGTTATGGGGAGAAACCCAATTTTATGTAAGGAGACATTCTCCAAAGAAAAAGGCTGCACAAATAGAGCAAGAAAAGGTAGTGGAGGAAGAGCTACCAGATGAAGAGGCACCTATGGATGATCTTGAAAAGAGAGAAACTACAGGAAATAATTCCCCTATCCTTTCTCCACAGTCTCACCAAGATGTGCAAATTAATGAAGAGGCCCTTCCAGAAGAAGGCAATATATCAAACAACCCTGAAACAATTGAATGAAGAAGATGATGACATGTCTACCCCTGACAGTGGAGAGTGGAGAGAATTTGTTAAGGAAATGAACCAATCAACTTCAGAAGTTGAGAGAAAAAACATAGAGTCAGAAATTGTACAGGGAAGAGCTTCAAAGTCTCCTGAGATGGTAGTATTGGATGAACCTCAAAGTAATCCTAGGGAAGAAGCTGATAAAGAAGAGGATGTTGTTGACAGCCCCAGTCAGGACAAAGGAATACACGAAGATCAACCAAAGGATGAAATAAATGTTGAGATAAATGTGGTAGATAGTCTTGAAAAGGAAGTAGCAACTGAGGCACCCACGGCTCCAGATTGGCTGTCGAGGAGACTAAGCAAAAAGCTAATCATTGTACAAGAAGAAATACCGAGTTGGGACAAACTATTGGATTAGTTTGGATGGCCTAAATAGAGGAAAAGAGCCAAGAAATTGTCTACAATTGCAAGGGATGAATTCAATAATAGGGTGGTTCATGTAGCAGTCCCTCCTAAAAAATTCAAGGATGAGGTCAGACCCTCAGATTACAAAGTGGAAACCATCAACTTGGGGCCCACAAGTAAAGATCAAGCGAAGGAAGAATTTAGAGAGTCCGCTCAAGCCATCTTGAGGAGATTGGACAAGGAGACAAAAGAAAAGGAGAAGTTGCAAAAGAGGTTGGATGATGTATATAGGTATGTACAAAATTTGATGAAGCCTCTACAAACCATGGGTAGTGAGGGAGTGTTGCCAAAAGGACTGTTGCCTAAGGAGGTAATTGATGAAATTGAAAAAATGAAATCCTTTGTACAGTGTACTCAAAATTGGTTGCAGGATGTCAACATCAGAGGAGATGAGGCAATTGTGCAGATCTTGAAGATATACAATAATGCTTCTAATTTTTTGGAGCATATTTCACAGGTTATCACATATTGCAAGAATATTAATGAGACAACTAATAATGAAATTTTGTAGTTGCCCAAGAATGAGCTGGCTTGGTTGGATTTCCTTTCTAAGGATGAAATTGATAAAGTAAAGGAATGGATTAAGGTATGGAATCATAGAAAGGAGCTTCTATCCAAGGTCATGAAGAAAATAACAAAAATACAAGGTAAGGTGAAAGAAATAAATAATGACTGGAAGGAAGAAATTTGGCCAAAAGAACATGAATGTCAGAAAATTATAGAGTTGGTGGAATGAGATATATGCTCATCTTGATGGAGCCCTCATTTCTAAAGAAAATTTGGAGGATGCTGCCATATATATTTCAAAATTGGATAAATATCAAGAAGTACAGGTTGAATGGAATAAAGTGATGCCACAATATTTGGAAGAATTTGAAAATCATAAGACAAGAATTAAATTTATTCCAGTTTTAAATTTAGAGGATATGCAAGAAGTATTGAAGAAATTTAGAGAATTATCCCACAAATCAAATGCTGACAAGGAAGGAGAAAATAGCCAGCTGGCGGCCACCTAGATTTTTGTGCCAGACATGTGACCCCAGTCAGGATAAGCAAGATGACCTTGGAGTTTGTGCCACATAGAGATATAATTGGAGAATCCAGGCTGACTTGGAAGAAGCCTCAAGTATTAAATGCAAAAATTTATTATTTTATTCAAGGAAGCTACTAGGCCGACCTATTTTGGCCGACCTTTTTGTAACCCTAATTGGATTGACCTAGCATGAAATTTCTATAAATAAGGCATTTTCCTCATTTGTAAGGGTTAGATTTTGGAGGAAGCTAAGTGATAGAGCGAGAGTTAGAGCTAGGAGTTAGTACATTTTGAAAGCAAGTGTTGTAATACTGAATGCTGGAATTGTTGCAACATCTGGGTGATTCAATATAAGTAAAGACATTGTTCTTTGGTGCTCTTTCTTGTGTTGATTTATCTTGCATAGTTCTTGCTATTCTATCTTCAAGATTGTTTTGAGAACATTAGATATAAATGTTATATTTAGAGTTAAATGTGATTCAATGGTGTTTGTGGTTTAATGCTTGAAGTGTTTGTAGCAGTCCCAGGTCCATACTTTTAGAAACTGGTTGATTGTGAGTTGTTGTGTAAAGTTACCCTGGACCTTATATTTATGTGCCAAGTTCAATTGTGAGTATTTATTCATTTCAATTGCAAAATTAGGGTTGGTTTGGATGAATGTCTCACGATCTGAAAATATGAATTCCTTAGAAGATTGCACTGTTTCTATAAGATTGCAAAATAAATCTAGGTTAAGCAAAAATTAGTTTTGAGGGATTGGTCCATTTCAAGTGTTTCATCATTTGCACTATTGGTCTTAGGAGTAATTTTAATCTTAGAATTTCTTTAAGCCCTTATCTTTTGGCTATTTCTTTTATCATTTGGGTTAGATTTAGGATCTTAAGTATCAACATATTGCAAAATCTGATAAGTTAAATGATCTAGCATTTGTTTGTAAGGTCCCTTTGTGATTACCAACATTTTCACATTATCTCTGAGTTGTTTCACTGCATTTTTCAAGACCTGACATTAGAGACCTTAGGGTTATTTCTTGAGGCTTACCGGTAGAGATTTACCTTTCAAGAGAGATAGGATTTCCATATTTGGTCTAAGTTGTTGTTGTGCAGAAAACACCATCAACAAAAGCCTCTCTAATTTTAGACCTATAAGCTTATGTAACATTATTTATAACATAAAGCTTATGTAACATTATTTATAACATTATTAAGATGGAGGCGTCAAGCGGAGGATGAAGGTGTTTGGGTGGGAATGGATTTTTTGAATCCTCTGAGAGCATAGATGATATAGAGGACAATGGTGAGGCGGATGGACAGGGTGTTCTGCCTAGGCATCTTGTGTCTTGTGCTCGGGTTATGGTTGGGCCTGTGTTTTCTCCCTTGGGCTTCGTCGACAAGGTTTTCTTGGTAGGTCTATGGCTCTAGTTGCGCTTAGACTAGTTTTTTCTATTGTAGTCTGGGACTACTCTCTCTCTTGCGCTAGATCTCATGGTTTAGATTCTCTTGATGGCGCATCTATTTATTGGCTTTTTCTTTCCCTCTACTGTGATGGAGTGGTGTTGGTTAGTTTTGGCTATTCCATCTCCTGTGGTGTGTCTTTGGACTCTGGGGCATCTAGTTCCTCTGATGGGTACGACCAGTTCAAGTTGGTTTGCTCTGTTCTCGTGGTGGTGTGGCTAGAGTTGGCAAAGAATGCTTCTTCCATGGAAACCTACTTTCTGGGCTTTTCTCTTGGGGTGTTTCCTTCTGCCATTGACACTAGGTCGAGTGTGATCAGGCTCTTTTCCTTGGTCTGTCAGATGGCTTTGCTGCCATTATCTATGTTTGCACTTGAGACTTGGGGGATGTCTCAATTTTTGGAAATTTTGGTTCTCTTTGAGGGCGTTGTTCTACATTTTCTCGTTCGTCTCAAGGGATTTCAACTTTGGAGAGTTTGTGGGGGGTTGTGGTGGTGATTATCGGCTATGTCGTTGGTTGCACCTCTAAGTTTGTTTCCTTCTCTATGGGTGTTAGCTAGTGGTGGGCTGCTCATGTGTTGTTTGCATTCCTTCTTGCTTTTTTGGAGCGTGGCATGGTGGGTGTTCTTTGGTGGAAAGGGGTATCCTTTGTTCCTACTCTTTCTTCCTCTTTTTCTTTCAGGAGGTATTTTTCTTGAGTGCTTTCTAGTCTAGTTGTGGGCTTATTTATTGTGGTAGTGGTCCCCTGCGGGATGTTCAGGGCTATGGCTTTTTTTGTGCTCGAACCGGCGTGTCAAGGCTGAAGGTGTGCTTTCTTGTTTGGTTGCCTCCCTGTTACTTCTTTGCTTGGTGTCCTCTTTCCTTAGTGGACTTGTGCTGCTTCTTTTTGACCTGGTGCAGCCTTCTAGTTGCTCTCTTTCTAGGCAATGTGTTGGCCTTTTGTGGGGTTTCCTCTGTTGTTTCTCTTGTCTCAGAGGATGTTTTTTCTTGGTTTCTTTGCTTATTTCCTTCTGAGGGGCTTGGTATTTCTCTTTGGCACTATGATTTGTGCTAGTGAAATCCTTGGTTCCTTGGTTTTTAACTCTCAGTTTATGTAGAGGGTTATTTTCCCCCTTTGGTGCTCTTAAGTTCATTTTGCAGGTTGGGGGTGGGTTATTCCTAGCAACTGGGCTCCTCCAGATGGCAATGCTTAAGGCCCAAAAGTTTCTTCTCTCAAGACTAGCTGTGGTGTGCTCTTTTCCTTCTTCTAAGCTCTAGTTTGCTACTAGGCCAAAGGATGTCTTGATTTTCCTTTCTGTGGGTGTAGCTGCTTTCTATCAGGATCTTCAGCTGATGTCTTCTATGGAGGTGGAGGCTGCTCTTGTTGAGGAGGATCTCTTTCATATTGAGGTGGAAAGGGGTGTTGTGGATCAGGCGGGAAGCTCTATGTCTTTTGGTAAAGGATCTCTCTTCATCCTCTCCTATAGAGGGGTGCCCTCTCCTATTGAGGTGGAGGTTGGGTTGGTGTTTCTAGTTGATTGGTGTTGTGAGTTGGTTTGTTGCAACCTGGTTGTTTTGTTGGTTGAATGCTTTAGGCGGTTTCTTTTGGTTTCTTTAGGTTTAAGGTCCCCACCAAAACCTGATTGTAAAGGGTTAATAGTCCCTTCAAAATCTGTTATGGGGTCAAGGTCCCTGAAAAACTTGGTTAAGGGTTTAAGGTCCCTTCAAAAACCTTTGGGTGTTAGGGCCCAACTTTAGCTGATTTGTGGGTTCAAGGTCCCTGTAAAACCTTTGTGCAATAGGAGCTTTCTAGTTTTATTCTTAGTGTTGTAGCTGATGGGCTACTTATGGTATTAGGTTTATCTTGAATGCAACATGTTTCTCTTGGATAGGGTTTCTAGTCCCTTCAAAACTGGTCTGTAAGGGGTTTTGGGTCCCTCCAAAACCTATTTTTCCTCATAAAAAACATTATTTATAACATTTTCTCTAATCTTCTAGTCTTCATGATTAGGCCTTTTTTACATCTCCTTATCTCCCACCATCAAAAATATTTTGTCATAGGTGGGAAATTTTGGATATTATTCTTGCCATCCACGAAACCATTCACCCACTCGATAAAAATAAGAAATATTGTATGGCTCTTAGATTGGATATATCTAAAACTTATGATATAGTTTCTTGGTCCTTTATATTTTTTGTTCTTCACAAATTTGAGTTTAATGGAAAAATTATTCATTTGATTAAAGAATGTGTCTCTACACCCAAGCTCTCTATCTTTGGTTAATAACATTCCAAGATGATTTTTTAGAAGTGGGAGGGGGTTAAGACAAGGTGATCCTATTTCTCCTTACCTTTTTATTCTAGTGGTTGAAATTCTTGGCCGAAGCCATTTTCTACCAATTTGCAAACCCACAACACCAAAAATAAATTGAAACAAGCACAAAGATCAATTGAGCACATTGTCACTGTAAAATGCTCTTAAGAAAACAATCAACAAAAAAAAAAAAACACATGAGACTCACAACAAGTTGTTGATACCATTATATGGGCCAACCAAAGTTGGAGCCATCTTTCCCTAAAATTAAAAATTTAAAAAAGAGAGGGAGAACTATCATAGTATTTCAGCAAGCATGCGACCTAGGCGATGGAGCTTCCAAATTTTCTTTATTTTTTCTCTCCAATGAACCTCTCGAACCAATGTAGGGAAAATAATGAGACCAATGTTAGAATAAAGGAACATAGATGTAAGTTTTAGGGTTAGATATTAGCCAACCCATTAAACCCTTACTCTTTCATTTTAAAACAAATAAATACACATTCTCTGAGGTGACTTTAATCTCCTTGGGTTCACCCATTTTGCTTCATTTACATACACCTAACTTGATGATTTTTTAATCCTACAATATCAAATCGATTTGACTAGGGAGGAAATATAGCACAAAAAAAGGTAAGTTATCAATACTTCAAATATAAATACACACCTAACATTACTATGTAAAATATCCTCGCCATTTTGACACTACACAATAAGTTAAGATAGATGGTGTCGTAATCGTACTTTGAAATATAGGAGACAAGTTATTTAGCTACCAAATTTGAAACTAAGGAGGCGGAGGAGTGGTTTGCATAGGAACAATGCATGATCTCTTATGTTATTATTCTCAAATGATAGTAATCGAGCGAAAATAAAAGAATCATGATGCCCTAATGATTTAGACTATTAAACGTAATTACCTTAACCTTGAGCGAATTTCATCCTCCCAAAGTAAAATTTTGGTTCATCATTAAATGGAGTCTTAGGGGTTTTCTAACAAAATTCTTGGGGGAATTAAAATTTTAATGTTTAGATATTTGGTCACATTCAATTTGTAAAATTAATCAAATTATGTTAGCGACAATCCATCTAGGATTTTAGAATTAATTTAAGTTGATAATTAAGTCAATCACAAATTTAAAATATGGGGAAATCTATGAGTAGCGATGGAGTGAGAAGCTATGTTATTTTATGTTAAACAAACCCTATAAAGGAGGGAACAAATTTAATTTTTTGTTTTGTTAAACATTAAATCGTTCAGAGTTAAAATTTGACATTTTATGATTTTGTCAAAATGATGATGTTTAACATCATCTTGTTAAATTAAATTAAATGACCAATAGTGAGAAGGGAATTAATTTAAATCCTTGTAGAATTAAAAATTAATTAAGTGATAAGTTAATCATTAAAGTGCTAATTTTTAAATATAACTAGATGAAAAGGTTTATTTTGTCTTAGGCTTTAGGTCTCATCCTAGGGACACAACCTCCTTCGTTTCACTTAAAGAAACTCTATTGGGGGTGATCCTAGGATGGATCCTCCCACAAGGTTTCTTAAACAAGACATCTAACCCAAATTAGGTCAACCACCATCGTAGAGTGTGCGAGATGGGTTTTGCTACACCCTACCAGGCTTCCCCTCCCTTTCCCCTTTGGGAAACATACTTACAATGATGCATAATAAATTTCATCTAGTATGCATGATATTTTATCATTTCATTCATGATATAAGGAAAAAATTTAGATCTTCAAAAAATTGTGGTTTTGTGTCCATATACATAAGTTCAAATGTGGGTATGACATTTGGTATAAGAGCCTAGGTTTCAACATCAAAGACTTTGGGAATTAAGTTTACTCAATCATTAATTCAATTTCTATCATAGAAATTGTAGGATGCCATCTAGAGAAAGGAGAGTGTGTCCACATGATAGTTGTTTAGGAGAAGCATGTTCTCATGAAGATCAAACAAAGTCTCATCACTCTAAGAGTTCGCATCTTAGGTAGTCAAAGTTAGGGCCACAAATACTCCAAGCCTTACAAAATCTAATATACATGATTCAGGAGAGATTATCACCAACAATGGAGGCACCCTAAGGTGAAATCACAATATTGTGTCTCACTTTTTGAAAAATGAACTTTTTCTAGCTAGGAGGGACATTTATAGTGAGCACCTTCAAGCGAAGGTATGCAACTAAGCACACACCTTCTCTCAAAGGTTTTGACATAAAATAATGTTCTCATGCTATAAAATGACTTTTTTGCATGGTGACCTTCACTTGAAGGACCCTTCATGCGAAGGTAACACCTCAGATGAAGGCACCCTCATTCAAAGGTCCTTTGAATGAAGGGGTTAAGTATGACAGATTTGGTTTTTGCATCAAACTTTCCTTAGAAAATTCACTTTCAAACCCTAGGTTGGACCTTCAGATGAACTTAACTTGACAAGATATTTTTCAAGATCGTAGCCCTCAAAATAATCTTTCCAAAAAGTATAGTTTTGATATGTTTTCATTTTATCGCGTGTATTTAATTTTCAATTTTTACTGAACATAGTTTTTTCTCTAAACATCAAGCTCTTCATTCTGTAGAGGTGGAAAAATAGTAAGCCATTGTTAAAAAAAATCAAAAAATACCCTTTCCCTAGGTATTGGTGTCCTTGTTTCACCAAAAAAATTGGATTTTGATTATACAAAACAAATTATGTTGGATGAAACACACGTATGTCCAAATTATAGTTACAATGACTTTAGAAATTAATTAAAAAATATATGTAACAAAAAATAATGAAAAAAAATCCTTTCCCTAAATATTGATGTTGAGAATCTATGTTTCAAAAGTTAGAATTTTATCCTTTATAGAAAAAAATTATGTTGGATGACACAAACATTACTTTCTGAAAATGTTGTTTTCTATTTAAAACTAGTTATTAAAGGAGATGTTGAAAGATTCGTGATTTAGATTAGAAAAAAATAAAAAATAAATATATTTAGAATCAACACAAAAATTACCACAAATCACTAGTTCACATCATCTTCAAATTCTTAATGGATTATCTGCTATAGGTCTCAGAAGATGAAGATTTAGTTGAAAATGTTGATATAAATTTCCATCTTGGCCAAAAAGTGAGACACAGTATTGTGATTTCCCCCTCGCGAGTACCATCTTGTAGTTGAGGATCATGTACTTGAGTCATGTGAGTGTAGTAGGAGCTCCTCTCAAGTACAAGAGGTGCATGTGAAGGAGATAGTTGATGATGTAGTACACATTCCTCCACCTCACCATGTTCAACCATAGTTGAAGGTAGAGATTACATCGAGAATACCTCAAGATGCAAGGGATCAAATTCAAGATTTTCTTCATCTTCATCCATCCACATTCTCAAGATCCACCATTAGGGTGGAGGTTGAGTCCTAGATACTTAGCCTAGATCGATGTTTATGGTTGCACTCATACAAGAGCGACCTAAAGGCTAGATTTATGGTTTTCCTTTTGAGGGGGCCTACTTCTACTTGATGGCACCAAGTGGACTGAAATCATCATATATTATTGGGAACTCTTCCACGGGACACTTTTTTAGAGTGCTTTAGAGTGTACTATATTTTAGAGCACTTATGTTAGAGGCACATAGATGAGTTCCATGATTTGTAGCAAAGAGGCCTTATAATCACCTAGTGTTGGCCTCCTACAATGATCTTAATAACTAAGCCTTTACAACCATGATTCAAAGACTGGACATCTAACCTGAATAGCCATTTCAATCATCATGAAGGTGCATTTAACTTGTCAACCTAGGGACGTGAACTTGAAATAGGTCAACAGAGTATGTGCAATAGGAACTCAAAGTAGTCATTTCATTCTACAACTAAGGAACACACAATACTGAAAGTAAATTTCTTGAAAATGAATGAAACAAATGTTGAACATCAATCAACAACTATGTTAAGCTGAAATGCACAAAAAGAATAAAAATCTAAGCAACAAATAAGACACTACTTTGTCCGCTTTGGTTGTAGGAATAGTCACAAAATGGAATTCTAGTAGTTGTAGGAATAGTCGATGTCAGGCTTCTAACTAAGTACTAAATAGCAAGTAATACTAAACTAATGTTAAACTAAGAAGATGGATTACTCACCAAGTGGGCCCCCTTGGATAAGTATCCTCTAAAACTAATGAAAAATCAGATGCTCGAACTTAGAACTTTATTTTATTCACTATGAATCATGAGTACAAAAGAGTAATGTATCTATATTACTAAAAACTGGAGAGTGCAAGTACAATATCGAATCATGCAACTACTAAAGAAGGAGCATCAAATCATTATTTATACTAATACCTAAATGAGATAGTCAACTCCACGACTGGGAGGATGCCATTTAAGGAAAATAGAGAAAATGGAGCGATGGTAGTTACACGTGCATGGAATCTGGTCAGACATGCAGGTCCAAATGCAAATTTAGCTTAGCAGTAACGCATGGTCATGCTTGATCATTAAAGTCCACTACAAGGCAGTTACGTTCAATTGCATGAAGAATCTTCTTCCATCGGCCTCCTTTGACTTGGAGTGATTCCTTTTGCTGGATGTTATGATGCATGCCCAACTGACGGTGTCTTCCTCAACTTAGCATATTAAATCTGCATGGCGAAGTCAATACACATAATAACTACACATCTATAACCACCTTAAGGAACATCCATTAACTACATGCAAAATCAATATAGATAATCACATAATATGCCAAATGTCATTAAATTTTGCAGAGTTAGAATTAAGTCCAATGTCAATGGTTTGAGGGAAACATTATGAAAATACCAACATTTAACATTAAATTTCATGAAATCTACCAATAAATAAACTATAGATTCTACCCAAAATTGGACCAAAAACTAGACTCATCACTCCCCCCAACCTAACATTTTCATGGTCCTCCAACAGGGGAAGGGTTGTTCTTCTGCTTGGTCAAAGCTCTGAAATTTGCAACTGATAGTTATCCAACATCAGTGGCTGCAATGTGTGCATTAGGATCCCAATAGAATCCTCCCAATCTGTCAAATCTGTTCAATCTCTACTTTTCTGAAGCAATGTCATACTGGTAGAATCCGAAGTTTGGCACGGGCCACATGAGCATGGGTGGCTAGAAAGTTAGGGGAAGCCAAGATCACCCATGTGTTCTCCCAATCTTAATATACCTATCAATCCTCTTTAGTGTTGTAGCATAATTGTGGATGGAATGAGGCTCAACTTGCTTTAGCTCATCAGTTAGACTATTCCATCTTTGTGATAGACATCTTCTCATAGTTTTTTCCTTTGTCGTTGTCTTTACCTCATACTCACTATAAACTACCTCAATCCAAGGCATAATCCTATTGTCATAACTAGGTCTGAGAAGCATTTTGTGCCATTCTCTGTAAATATCCCTTGGGTTGCTTGATTCAGCTCTAACGGACAAAGGGATATCAAACTCCAATTGCTTATAAGCTCCATGTTCTTGTCCCCAACTAATCTCGTTTTGTACCCAAGACATAAATTCCCTCAATTGGACATCCCCAACATACAACAATGGGTTCCAATCATGGTCTTGAGTTATAGCAAAATTATGCAAATAAAACTCACACAAAAAATTCTTCATTTTAGGAGAGGCAATCCTATACGCATTGAAAAATTCAATGGGAGTGTAAATATAAGGATTCAAACCTGAGGCAATCCTTGATAGCTTAAAAGAGAGATACTTCTCTTTCAGGAGCGGAGCATAGACCCTTGGAGGGGTCCTACATTCCAAAATTTGTGGTGCCAAAGCTGCCATATCATCCACCCTCTACTTCAAGGTGGCAATTTCTACATCTTTATCTTCAATCTCCTCATCCTTCTTTTGAATTTCCTTCTTCAATTTTTGTTTTTCCTTTTTCCATTGTTCCTTCCTTCTTTGTATTTCTTTCCATAAATTCAAAATTGTTGCATGTATTGTAAAATCAAGACGATTATGAATTCCTACCAGTCTCAGTCTTTTTGTTGATGTCGGCTCCTCATATGGCACTATCTACATGGACTCAGACTTTCTAGTTATCTTCGGCTGAAGGGGTACTATTTCTTCTTTTGCTTCTTGTTGCAGAGACTCTCGTTCTTGTTCTTGTTGTGGCTGTAGGAACTCCTACTCTAGTTCTAGTTGTTGTTACAGGAATTCTTGCTCATGCTACAAGAAATCCTAATTTTCTTCAAACTCTTCTAAAATGTTAGCAAGATTGGCCAGTGTTATATTTGTTGCTCTCCCAAATATAACCTCTTCTTCGACATTCTCCTGCCCCATTGGAGCTTCAGGGTCTTCGTGTGATGTCTCACCAGGCTTAGGTTTTTCCTATGGAGGCGTGCCAACCAAAGACCTAGATGGTCTTGATTTCTTGGGAGGTTTCTCACACTTTCCTTTGGTTGTAGGATAAACAGTTTTAGCTTTCCTCTTTTTAGAACTTGGCACCTTTCTTTCTACAAGTTGTGTTTTGGCCTTTCCTTTTCTCATTTCTACTTCCCTCCTTTGTGCCCTAGTTTTTATCAGGGTTTCAAGTGGAATGTCATCATCAGAATCAGAGGAAGAACTTTCTTTTTTTGAGTGTTATATTCAAGAAGAACTAATTTCTATGGTTTCTTCTATTGTAGGAGGATTCACACAAGAGCCAGGACCAAAGGTTGAAGCGCCAAGAGGGGATTTGGCCATGCTCAATCTCCTGCTAGACCTATGGGGTTGAAGTAAAGCCCTAGGTTGCAAGTGCTCAGGTCTAATTTGACCAACATTTATAAATTCTTCCCAGGTTATTACAAATACATTATGCAAAGATTTTTCAACCAGCAATTTAATCAGACAATGGTGGGAAACAAAATTATCCCTACCTTTTTGGGTCTCACACACCATGATTGAGAGAAGATTGTATAACACATTAGGCACATTCATCCTCTTTCTGTGCCTCATGTGATTCAAAAGCTTGAAGTGAACAAAATGAAAATTTAACTGGCAACCCTCATAGGTGATGTATTTGATAACATAAATGACTATCTTCTTCCATGGCTCGGGTAGAGACATCCTCTTTGCACCATGTTTATCAATGCTCAATGGGGGGTCGTTCAGCTTTGTAAATTTGACCCTGGCTAATCTGGCGTCTCTAGAGGAAGGGTCATTTTCACCATCAGCCGGTAACCCTGTGACCTTTGCAATTCTTTCCTCAGTTGCCACAACTTCCAACCCTTTTACTGTGGCTTTCCCTTTAGAAAATGTTTGGGAAAATTCAACGGAAATGATTTCATCAAAGCCATCCAACTTCAGGAAGTAATCTGACCATCCATAGTTTCTAAATTCAGCCAAGCATTGTGCACCCTGCAATAAAACGTCATGCACCGTGGGTTCATTTCAAATTAACCCACCTCCCATTGTCTACAATCAAAAAAATGCTCTGCAACTTCTTTCCTGCAATTCCCATCTGAAAATCAAGCTCACTTTCTTGCAGTACCTACTAAATTTCCAGTGCCAATGTCGACTGAATTTCTTTTCTTTGTTTCACCTTTTTGCTTGCAACTCAAGATTACGACAAGGTCAACAATGACAAGAAAATGAGTGATGAAAGGGAATTATAATGAGAAGAAATGGCAGCTACAGTTAATGTCACTTCACACATGCAAGCCATCCTCTCACTCAGATTTTAAATCAGCTCATTTTAAATTTTTAGACAGCCTAGCATAAATTGATACATGGGCAATATATTAACATTTTTTTCTTTCCCTTCCCCCAACCTAAATTTGGACATGTGTCCACACATGCAAGATGGGAGTGGTGATTTGATAGGGAATGATGGCATTTTATGTAAACTTCTATATTAACATACAGTGATTAAATGAGCACACTTAAAAGATGATTAAAGATAGCAATTAATGCACACATACTTGAATGCGGAATATTTTTTACAAATATCATGGAGAAAGTACTGCTCGCCTTTTAGGGAATAAATTGAGCAATTAATGAAAATGAAGTGGAGTGAGGTGAGGTGGAATGAAGTGATGGAAGAGAGAGAAAGGTGGTGATGGATGGGTGGATGGGTGAAGAAATGGACTTCCATGTAAGTGAAAGTATTTATTATGAGAGAGTACATACCTTAATTAGCCAGAAGGAGGGACACTAGGTCCATTTCCTTCGGCTGCAGGAAGCTCGGGTGCTAAATGTTGGGTGAATTGCTTCAGGAACTCTTCTTTGGAAACTGGCTTGTGATATAATCTGAACCTAACAGGGTCAATGGTAGTAAGTTGAACAACTTCATTAGGAAAGATCTCAACAACTTCATATGGTCCTAGCCACCTTGTCTACAATTTTCCTGCATTGTCCTATTATCTTAAGTCATAGAGCAGGGCCCAATCTCCTGGTTGGAATTTCTTGTCCTTGATAAATTTGTCATGCCACTTGATTCTCTGATTCTGCACTACTTTTGTATGTTGTAGGGATGATCTTCTTATCTCATCCAAAGCATTTAGTTACATGATTCTTTCCCTTTGTGCCTTAGAAATATCCATCCCCAAATCTACTGCAGTCCGTAGAGTCTTATATTCAAATTCAACTGGCATCATAGTTGTCTTTCCATACAACAACTCAAATGGGGTGAAGCCTGTAGTTGTTTTCTAGGTTTTCCTATAGGTCCAAACAGCCTATGGTAATGTGTTTGCCCAATTCTTTCTATGAATAGCTACTATTTTAGTCAAAATGGCTTCAATTTCTCTATTGGTCACCTCAACTTGGCCATTAGCTATGGGTGATAAGGAGTAGACTTCTCGTGCATTATTTTGTACTCATTAACTAGTGTTGCAATAAGGGTTGATGTGAATTATGCCCCTTGAGCAGTCACTATTTCTCTTGGGACTCCATATCTTGTGATAATCTCCTCATAAAGAAATTTTGTAACCTTGTTATCTCTTTCATGCTTCATGGCCTTAACTTCTACCCACTTTGTCACATAATCAGTGCATACCAATTTATAAGACTTACCATTTGATGGAGGATCAATGGGTCCCACATAATCCAATCCCCACTTGTCAAAGGGAGTGATTACTACCTGAGGGCACATTGGCATCTCATCAGATCTGGTTGGTATGCCCAATCTTTGACATCTATCACATTTTTTGGTATACCTTCCTACATTCTTATGGAGTGTTGGCCAATAATATCTTGTGTTCAAAACCTTCATTGTTGTCCTCTTGGCTGTAAAGTGTCCTCCACATGGTTCATTGTGGCATGCATGCAAAATTTCATATGTCTCATCTTCTCTCACACACCTCCTCCTGACATGGTCAGGTCCAGTATAAAACAAGCATCCAACTATCCAAGAGAAAGGAAAATATTTTTCAATGAGTACCCTTTTCTCTTTTGGAGATAAGTGAGAAAGAACTCTATTTGTGACTAAGTAATTGGCTATGTCAGCATACTAGGGTGTTTGTACACTGAGGGAGAATAGATGCTCATCAGGGAAAGAGTCATCTATGGGTTGATTTTCTTCTTATGTAGTTAGCCTTAAAAGAAAATATGAAACAACATTGGCCTTCCCTGGCTTATCCACAATGGTTATATCAAACTCTTGTATTAAAAATAACCATCTTTCCAATCTACCCATGATTAAAGGTTTATTCATGAGATATCTAATGGCTGCATGATCACTGTGCACAAAGATTTGGTAGCCTGTTATGTAATGTCTGAATTTGTTCAGTGCATAGATTACTGCCAACATTTCTTTTTCTGTCACTGTATAATTGAGTTCGCTCCTTGTAAAATTTTTTGACAAAATAAATGACGTTTTCAACAACTCCTTTTTTCAGTCCTAAGACTGCTCCTATGGCATAATCTGATGCATCAACCTAGATGTGGAAAGAAAGCTCCCAATTAGGCCCTTTGAGTACAGGAGCATGAGTCAAAGCTACCTTCAAGTCAGAAAATGCCTTGTCACAGGCTTCAGTCCACTAAAATTTAGCATCTTTAGTGAGGAGTGTGTACAATGGTGCTACTACCTTGCTAAAATCCTTGATGAAATGCCTATAATATCCTACATGACCCAAGAAACTCCTAACATCCTTTTGTTTTGTAGGTGTGGGAAAATTTGTGACTACCTCAATCTTTGTAGGATCTGCTTGAATTCCCTTATGGGAGATGTAGTGGCCAAGAACTACACCTTCCTGCATAATCATGAAGCACTTTTCACTATTTAAGGACAAGTTTTGGTCTTCACATCTCTGTAGGACCCTTCTGAGATTTTCCAACGCCTGATTAAAACCAAAACCATAAGTGGTAAAGTCATCCATATAAATTTCCATGCAATCATGAGAAATGTTTGAGAATATGCTAATGACCGCCCTCTGAAAAGTTGCAGGTGCATTGCATAAGCCAAATGGGAGCACTGAATAGGCATAGGTCCCCTATGGACAGGTAAATGTAGTCTTCTCATGGTCCTCTGGTGCAATTTGGATCTAGTTGTAGCCACTGAATCCATCTAGAAAAGAAAAGTATTGCTTTCCTACAAGTGTATCCAAAACTTGATCAATGAAGGGTAAAGGAAAGTGGTCCTTCTTGGTGGCAGCATTAAGTTCCCTATAATTAACACAAACTTGCCATTTCCCTCCTTTCTTGGGAACAATCACTAATGGAGACACCCATTGACTATCTGAAATGTGGTAGATAAATCCAACATCTAGTAATTTTTGCAATTCTCTTTTCACAATCTCTCTTAGTGCAGGGTTAATTCTTCTCTATGGCTATCTTATTGGGGTGCAATCATCTCTTATGTAAATTTTGTGTGTACAAAGTTTAGGATCCAATCCCTTCATATCATGATAATCCCATGCAAATGCATTTTGATGGGTCCTTAATAGGTTTTCCAATAACAATTGTTGTTCTTCATTCAATTTACTATTAACATTCAAATATTTTCCTTCTGATACCTTTACTTATGTAGTTAACTCTATCATGTCTGCTTCATTAACACATGGTACCTTTAGCTCATATGGTAGCAATGTATGGGACATACCTATTGTTGTAAGAAGTCTATCTGCAAGAACAGTGGCTGCAAGAAGAGTGGTTGGAGGAAGTTTGTCTGCAGGAACAATGGCTACAGGAAGAGCATCTGCAGGAAGAATGTTTGCAGGAACAGTGGTTGCAGGAAGAGCAAGCAGAAGTGTCTTGACTGGAGTAGTAGAATGAGAATATGATGATTCCTCCACTTCACAATGGTTCTGAATGATGTTAGCTAATACTTCATCCTCATCTTTGAGCTACATGAAAGAGCTTCTACCTAGCATCATAAGTTGTGCCACAGAGTTAACTTCCTCGGCCTCTTCACCAACATGTGGCCATACAAGATTATCTTCATCATGAGATGGCTGAGCAGGTAGATAAATAACAAAAATTTTAGTGCTCCTCCCATCTAAAATGGTCAAGGCACCTGACCGACATCCAATGTATGCATCTGTGGTTGCTAACCATGGCCTTCCAAGAATAATGGGATACCCAGGAGTCTAGAACTACTACAAGATCCTCCACTACACCATCAGGCTTAATAGTAGAGCTATCAGCAAGCTACAAGACAATAGGAGTAGATCTCATGCTTGTGATATTTAGTTTTTGTAGGATGTCTTTGGTCATTACATTTATTGCTGCCCCTAAATCAATTAGAGCATTCTTTACTTGAATCCGATTTATAACAACTACTACCACAGGATTGCTTGGGTCATTATACTTGGGAATAGTTACTTTTCCCAACATGATGACAGTTAGCTATCCCACCACATGAACTATAGTTGGGTCCTTCTTTTTCCTACCTGGCTTCTTAATACATGCCTCCTTGATTGCCTTGTCGTAGATTGGAACATCCTTTATGGCTTGAAATAGAGGTATCTGGACACATATGTGCTTCAGCTGATCCAAGATATCAAAAGTTGTATCCTCCTTTTCTTCCTTCTTCTTGGAAACTTCCAATCTCTAAGGAAATGGTGGCTCTTGTTCAGTTTGCTTGACTTGGACTGGTTCAAGATTCTTATGTACACTAGGCTGAATGAGATCATTCAGAGTCTCCTCTTCCTCTTCCAAAAGAAGCTCAGTGATAATGGGATTGGAAGGGGCTGGTAGAGTAATACCTGAACGCAAGTGGATATCACTTACACCCACAAAATATGCAGGGAATTGAGTTGAATCAGCAAAATATGCAGGCTACTATTGTGGTTTTTTATTTGGATTGGGTGTGGCCTAAGCTGGTAGTTGAGTAGGTTTAGGTGCATTATTAGCAAGTGGAGGCATTATAGCAAGCTATTGGGGATGAGAAGGTTGATGCATGTAACTGGTTGTCTGAGTAGGCCATTGTTTCCCTCCTCTCCATTGATTCATTTGCTACCAATATCCTGGAGGTGGCTGCCAATGCCCTTGAAATTGCTGCCAATTCCCCCTAGGTTGCTGCCACTGGGGTGGAGAACTTTGAGGACTGGTCCAAGCATTTGGAGGGTTACTCTGAGGCTGCGATGTATATCCTCCATAATTGGGTGGATATGGGGGCTTCCATTGGTTTCCAGAGGAATAGGAATTAAAATATGGCCCAACATAGGATAGTGGATCTGATGGCATACCTTGTCTTGGAGCCCAAGGCTTCCTTTGTGCAACATAGTAGACTTGGTCTTCTTCAATTTAGTTGAACTCAGGTGGAACCTTCTTTCTTTCTAGATTAGCTACCATCTTACATCTGCAGTCCTTCTTTTTCCTACAGTGGGGGAAATACTCTATCAACATTGCCTCTGCCTCCTCTTGCTTCTTCTTGGCTTGAAGTGTATCTAGCTGAGTAGCTAGATTATTGATAATGTCTTGCTTGAAGTCTACCAACAAATGAGTAATCTCCATTCTTGAGACTCCATTGGTAGTCGACTTACCCATGCAATATTGGTAAGCTCTCCCTTTCTTTGAAGCTTCCCTAGAGTAGTTCTAGCATATTTTCTTGATATCTTCCCAAGGAACTTGGGAGATATCTCCTCCTCCCATGAGGTCCAAGGAATTAGTGCAACTATCATTGATTCCTCTCAGGAAAAGCAACTTTTTTGAGTCTTCATTAAGTGTATGATGTGGAGATTTTGCAAGAGAAACAAAAACCTTGCAATGTAATCTTCCAAGATCTCATCTTCCTTTTGTTGCATCCTGAAAATTTCACCTCCTCTCATGTCACTTCCCCTGCAATATTCCTTGTATTTCTCAAGGAATTTTGTCTTCATGTCTTCCCAAGTTTCCATAGTATCTTTGCCTAGGCTCATGAACCATCTTAATGTAGCCTCTTTCAAAGTATTAGGAAATAGCTTAAGCCTATGGGAATCAGTTGTATAATCATAACTCCTGCAGAGTATGTCAAACTCAAATAAAAAAGTATCTAGATATTCTGTGACAAGTCCATAAAACTTTGGGAGTGTTGAGGTAGGAATGTTCTTGATGTTTTCAACTTCATTCTAATGGGAAATGTGGAAAGGAAGAGTTGGTTGGTTAGGTTTGTTCCTATTTACATCACCCATGCCTACTTGATGTGGTTCCAAAGCAAAGGGGTTCTCAAGCTGATTTTGATCTTCAGAGGAGACTCCATAACTAGTCAGATCAGGATATGCATTAGCAAAGGGGTGTGGATCTTCTTCTTCTTCTTCTTTCGGTAGATTCTGATAGTCAACTAGCTGGAATGGATTAGGATTGTTAGGAAGGAATCTCCCATAAGCATCCCTTCTCCTTCCTCTATGCATGCAGTATCACTCACTATTAGTCAGCTCACACAAATAATTGGTAAAGAATAAGGGGGGTCATTACGTCCTAAATGAGGATATACTAAGAACAACTTCTAGAAACACTACGACAAGAAAAACTACCAATGACTCCAAAAGACTCTCTAGTTTGACACCATCCTTGGCAACGATGCCAAAAATGTTGGCCTCCTATAATGATCTTAATAACTAAGCCTTTACAACCATGATTCAAAGATTGGACATCTAACCTGAATAGCCATTTCAATCATCATGAAGGTGCATTTAACTTGTCAACCTAGGGACGTGAACTTGAAATGGGTCAGCACAGTATGTGCACTAGGAACTCAAAGTAGTCATTTCATTCTACAACTAAGGAACACACAATACTAAAAGTAAATTTCTTGAAAAGGAATGAAACAAATGTTGAACATCAATCAACGACTATGTTAAGTTGAAATGCATAACAGGAATAAAAATTTGAGCAACAAACAGGACACTACTATGTCTGCTTTGGCTGTAGGAACAGTCACATAATGGAATTTTAGTGGCTGAAGGAACAGTCGATGCCAAACTTCTAACTAAGTACTAAACAACAAGTAATACTAAACTAATGCTAAACTAAGAAGACAAATTACTCACCAGTGGGCCCCCTTAGATAAGTATCCTCTAAAAATAATGAAAAATCAGATGCTCGAACTTAGAACTTTATTTTATTCACTGTGAATTATGAGTACAAAAGAGTAATGTATCTATATTACTGAAAAATGGAGAGTGCAAGTACAATATCAAATCATGCAACTCCTCAGAAGGAGCATCAGATCATTATTTATACTAACAGCTAAATGAGGCAGTCAACTCCACGACTAGGAGAATTCCATTTAAGAAAAATAGAGAAAATGGAGCGATGGCGGTTACGCGTGCATGGAATCTAGTCAGACATGCAGGTCCAAATGCAAATTCAGCTCAGCAATAACACTCATCCATGCTCAGCAATAACACTCATCCATTCTCAATCATTAAAGTCCACTACAAGGTGGTTACGTTCATTTGCATGAAGAATATTTGTCGTCGGCCTCCTTTGACTTGGAGCGATTCCTTTTGTTGGCCATTATGGTGCATGCCCAAGCTAGTGGTGTCTTCCTCAACTTAGCATATTAAATCTCCATGGCAAAGTCAGTACGCATAATAACTGCACATCTATAACCACCTTAAGGAACATTCATTAACCACATGAAAAATCAATATAGATAATCCACATAATATGCCAAATGTCATTAAAGCTTGTAGAGTTAGGATTAAGTCCAATGCCAATGGTTTGAGAGAAACATTATGAAAATACCAACATTTAACATTAAATTCCATGACATCTACCAAAAAATAAACTATAGATTCTACCCAAAATTGGACCAAAAACTAGGCTCATCAACTAGTATGACAATCAATTGTTGGATTTCATTTAGTATATTGACTACATCCAAGATGAGAACTTAATTTTGAATTGCTTGATCAAGGGTTTTAACTCTACTATCGTGTACGCAATGTGTATAGTTTTCCAAAAATACCTTTAGTTCACTATGGAGAAGGCCTATATTTCAAAGGAGGTTCATGGGAGATCACAGGAGGTATGTAAGCAGTTTCAAAATTATAACTAGGACCATCAAGACTAGGGTTTATGTAGGCCTCACCTCTTGATGAAGGGAGGATTTAGAACCTCTTCTAGGACACATAGGCCCCAAAAATAGTTGCAACAAACCTAGAGTCCTAGACTACCGCAGGGTGCATAAGGTGGTCATGCTAGGGTATGGTAGATTTAGGGACCACATATGGACCAAAGACTATAGGATCAACATAGAAGACCCTAGGATCCTAGAGATCCTTCAAAGGAGGACATAATGATTCCAGTAGGCCTAAGACATCTCAATTTAACAAGATTTAGTCAGCACAAGTTCAAATGACAGGACCTTGTTATGTGTGTGGTGGTACAAGGCACTTAGCTAGAGATTTCCCACAAGGTTATGGAGTAAGTGGGATCCATGCTAGATATTCAAACAAGATAATAGGAGATGTAGGCAAGGTCTTCATATATTTTGTAGTGGTGAACAGATTTCAAGCTAAGCATTAGGCCACTATCATTGAGGTTGTATGTATGATTAGTGATGCCTCATTTAGTATTATATTTGACTCTAGGGTATTTGATTATTTTGTTTCCCCATATATAGTGGAGTGTTTCAAGCTAGTGGCATCTAGGAAGGATGATAGGTTGGATGTTGATTTGGTTTCATGGGCTAAGGTGACAATAGATTCAATGGATCAAGATTGATAGTTAGTTCTTGGAGCTATTGCTATATTAATGGATCTTCAAGTTACACCTTTGGTATCTTATGATGATTCTAGGTATGAATTAGTTTAATATACATCAAGCTAAGTTTGATTGTCATCATAAGGTGATTTATTTCCTTGATGATCGTGGTATGGTACAATGATAGTTATTTTAGTGTAATGTCCCCTTCTCAGTAGTCACCCAAAGATCGTTTAGCCTTTATTTATTCCCAAAGGCTAAATAGGAGAAATATGGGAATAAATATTAAATTAATTATTTGTGAAGTTATCTCAATAAATTAATATCATAAGATAGCTTTATATTTAATTAAGTTAATAAAGTGACTAAAATAAATATTATATCATAAAGTCAATTGGGAATAAAATAATATTATTTTCTAGAAGCTTCTTGAAAGTGAATGAAAATTCTTTATAAGGAGCTCAATGCAAGCCATTTCATCATGTCTTGAGTTATTCTATTTTCATACTTATGTGGTAAGAGCTTGCATGTGTGCATTGTCCTAGGGTTTGAAGACTCTAGGATACCAGGTTCGATTGTGTAATATCAACCGTAGTTGGAGATTCGGGAGGGAGAAACTTCAATCTTCCATTTGAGCAAAATTTCATGGTCTATGACCAAATTTTGGTGGTGTGGAGATATTTGATTTTTGGAGGATATATTTGCAGAAATCTTGAAGATCATTGGCAGCCATTTTGGGTTCAATTCTTGGCGAAGAAAATTGGAGAAAGAATTTTCAATTTGTATCAAATAGATTGCTTCATTTAGGGATGATTTCTTGGCTGTGAGGAAATCAAATTTTGAAGACTATCATTGGCACTTTAGGCGCAACAGATTATACATCAGATATAATTCAACTTTTAGCTTGCTGGTCAATTTGGGCATCAATTTTGTTTGGAGAGGGGCCGTTGGCCACCAGGGAATAAAGCAATGTTCTTTAGCATCAAAAGAGACAACTTTGAGGAAGGAATCTATTGAGTATTGCATTGCTTCAAAGACTTCAAACCAGGTTCATTTTACATTGTAATCATTTGCATTTACTGCATCTTCATTTCAGTTCATTGCTAGTCTATTACAATAGACTGTAATTACACTTGGTCATCATAGCATGTCATTGTCATAAGCAACATTTCTATATTGGAATATTATCATATAAGCTGGGTCCTTTTATTGGACATTTTCGATCTTGTAGGGTATTTAGAATTTGAGATATTTCAGTATTGTAATAAGGTGCAAGTCATTCAAATGAATATTAGAATGCATGACAACTATTTGTCATAATATCTATGATATTTACTTTCATTTTCAGTCATACATAAGTCTTGAAAAAATCAGAAAATACATTCCATCACATCTCTATTTTCATTTCATTTATTTAGTATAGTTCCATTTGAGTATTTCAAGTTCATGATATCAATATATGCATCAAAGCACAAAAAGAAACAACAAACAACAGTTGAAAGTATTTGCAAGAAAAGTGTTTGATGAAATTCCTGAGCAACAAATTTTTAAAATTAAGGATAGATTTGGCAAGGGTCCTTATAGTGGTATCAGAGCTATGGTTCCTTCCAGCCTGTAGGGGTTCATGAGTGATAGGTATCAGAGGTACATGGAAAGAGAAGAAAAAAAGAAACAATATTAGTGTCCCCAACCCTATCCAGAGCAGGATACTTTATCAGCTGCAATAGCAACAAGACAACAAAACATTGAAGTGGATTCATCTAGCACAATGGGTGACAAAAGAAGTGGCAGTCCAAATCAAGAAGAACATAGAAGAGAAGAACCAAGTGGGAAGAACTCATGAATGCATTTTTGAATGAACAAAGGACAAAAAATCAAAGGTTAGCATAGATGATGGATTTCATTACAAGAAATATGCACAACAATAACAACAATGTTAATGGAGGTAACAATGGACATGGAGACAACTTGGTCAAAAACAGGACTCCTAATCATCGGGCTACACAAATAGGGTGAAGACCCATGATTTCGGTCTTCCCAAGTAGAGAAGATCCACAAGAAGATAATGAGCTCAATTGATCGAGCTATAGGAGCAACTTCGATAGGATTGGTTGGATGCTAGTCCAAGTTTCCAACATGATATTTCTCTCCAGGATTACATAGACTTGAGGATGAGACACAAACCCAATAGGGGTTACAAAGGAGTATTGCAATGAACTTGGGAGGAAGGTAGGAAAATTGAGTTTTCCTTATTTTGATGGATCAGGGAAGACATCAACATGAGCTTGGGTGCAAAAAATTGATACTTATTTTCAGCTAAATCCTATGCTTGAAGATGAAGCAATCAAATATGCTACCATAGATTTAGATAGAGTTTCTCATGAATGGTGGCATCATGGATCAGTCACAATGGTCCATGACCAAATCACCTCCTATGCAAAATTCACTGAAAGGTTGATTGAGAGGTTCAATGTCAAGGATCCTGAACTCCATTTCAAAGAGTTAGCTCAGCTGAAATAGTGGGGATCATTGGATACTTATATTTCTAATTTCCAGAGGTTGGGTGTTCTAGTAACCAATATCTCAAAGAGAAGGTTAATGGTTCTATTCATGGATGGTTTGATGGATCCCTTGAGAGGTCGGGTTAAAGCTCTCAACCCCACTTCATTACAAGAGGCAATCAAGAAAGCTAGAGACATGGAGTTTAGTAATCAAAAGAGCAACTTCTTAGGAAATCAGAAGAACAAATATCCACCTCATAGTTCTTCCTCCCATAAGGACAAAGGAGAGAAGCTTTCTCATAAGGAACAACCCAAGAGGAGCAAAGAAGAGGAAGAGGATTGCGAGGAGTGTAGAAGAAAGAAAATATGCTATCATTACATAGAGCACTTGGAGCCTAGACACTAATTCCTAGGTAAAGGCAAGGTTCACTTCATTGAGGTTGTATCAGAGAGTGAGGATAGTGATGATGATAGATAGACATAGGGTAGTGAGGAAAACAACTCATATGAGGAGCAGCCTCAGGAGAAGGGTAAGAGTAGCACCATTGCTACTTTATCAGGTACTCCTAGATTCAATTCCTTTAGAGTCAGGGGAGCCTTGCAAGGACAATGTATCTCAGTGTTGATTGATAGTGGGGCCACCCACAACTTCATTGATGCAACACTAGTGGTGAAGCAAGGGTTTCCAATATAAGGTTTTGAGGGTTTTAATGTGATGGTGATAGATGGGTATAGCATGTCATGCACTAGGAGGGTTTCACGGTTTCCTATCACATTGGGAAATTATACAGTCACCAATGACTTCTATGTGGTGGAATTAGGTGACACAAATGATGTCCTTGGCATTTAGTGGCTACATTCACTAGGGAAATATTCACAGAACTTTTAGACCATGGAGCTCAAATTCAGAGCAACAAATGGCAGGAGAGTGGTACTTATAGTTATGGCTACCAAGGCACCAAAGGTTGTGTTAGCTTAACACATGGAGAGAATCTTTTAGCATGGTGATGTAGCATGGGAAGTAGAGTGTTTGATCACCACCAAGGAGACTCCTGATTTGGATTAGCCATATCACATTGACATTTAGGAGCTATTGGGGAAGCATGACAAGGTGTTTGGAGAGATACCTCTAGGGATGCCACTTGATCGAGGATTTGAGCACACCATTGAGTTGGAAGAGGGGGCCGAACTAGTCATCACCGCCCCCTATTGTCATCCTAAGAAATTTAAGGATGAGATTGAGAAAGCAATCAAGGAATTGCTTGAGATGGGACATATACGACCAAGCTCTAGTCCCTTTGCTTCTTTGGTAGTTTTGGTGAAGAAGAAGGATGGGACAATGAGGATGTCCATCGATACAGAGCTTTCAACAAGAAGACTATCAAGAATAGGTACCTGATACCCAAGATCGATGAGTTGTTGGATGAGCTACATGGTGCAGTATAATTTTCCAAGATTGATCTTCGCTCAGGGTACCATCAAATCAGAGTTAGAGAGTAGGATATACATAAGAAAACATTTTGATGTCACTATGGGCACTATGAGTTCTTGGTCATGTTATTTGGGTTGACAAACGCACCTGCTACATTTTAGTCCTACATGAATCACATTTTCAATAAGCAATTGTATAAGTTCCTTTTGGTATTCTTTGATGACTTGCTCATTTATAGCAAGACTTGGGAGGATGACTTGAGATAGCTTGATGAGATCTTGACTATCATGGAGTAGTCACTGTATGCTAAGGCCTTGAAGTGTGAGTTTGGCCTTAAGGAGATTTTGTACTTGGGGCATGTGACCAGTGCATAGAGGGTACAAGTTCACCAGGAAAAGATACAGGCAATACTCAATTGGCCAGCACCTAGGACACTCACAGAGCTGCGAGGATTCTTTGGATTGTGCAATTACTACAGGCGATTTGTGAGGATTTTCACAGTTAGGAGCACCTTTGAGAGACCTCACTAAGAAGGGTGCATTTAGTTGGTCAAAAGAGGCACAATGAGCTTTTGACAATCTCAAGGAGGTGATGAGTAGTTGCCTAGTCCTAGCACTTCCAGACTTCACCCAACCTTTTGTTCTTGAGTGTGATGTATTAGGTGAAGGCATAGGAGCAGTTTTGATGCAGAATCAATAGCCCATTGCTTTTGAGATCCGCAAGTTGAGAGGGCCTGAGAGACTTTACTCCATTTATGATAAGGATATGCTCGCCATAATGCACACATTGGCGAAGTTTAGAAAGTACTTGGTTGGAGGGAAGTTTGTGGTGAGGACCGACCACAATAGTCTCAGGTATTTCTTGGAGCAGAAAAATTTGAACGAGAGGCAACAAAAATGGGTTAGTAAGATACAGGCCTATGACTTTGATATAGAGTACGTGAAAGGGAATAACGTTGTTGTTGATGCCCTTTCCAAGAAACCTGCCACTTGTTCACTTTTAGAGATTTCAGTTGATTGGAAGTCTCTCTTATTAGTCGAGTACTCCAAGAATAAATTTGCATTTGAGGTGATGGATGGACTAGTACAAGATGACAGGTACTGCGTTGTGGATGATGTGATATTCTACAAGGATAGGGTCTACTTGGTGCCAGAGTTTAAGTTGAAGGAGAGGATACTACAAGCTTCACATGACACTCCTCTAGCAATCCATCAGGGTTATTTGAAGACATACAGACAGGTCAAAGAGAGGTTCTCTTGGAAGGGCCTCAAGAAGGATGTTTTGAGACATGTCAGGGAGTGTGTGACTTTCCAGCAAAACAAATCTGAGCATACACATCTGACTGGTCTATTGTAGCCCTTGCCCATTCTAGAGCAGAAGTGGGAGATCATTTCCATGGACTTCATCATAGGTCTACCCAAGGTGCATGGGAGAGATTGTATCTATGTGGTGGTGGATTGGCTAATGAAGTATGCTCACTTTTTTTCTATACCTATAGAGTACAGGGCACCACAGGTAGCTGAGTTATTCTTTAGAGAGATCTTTAGGTTGCATGGGCTACCTAGATTCATAGTCAGTGATAGGGATAATAGGTTCTTGAGTTCATTCTGGTAGGAACTATTTAGGTTGGTAGGTACTGAGTTGACTCTGAGCATGAGTTACCACCCTCACACAGATGGCTAGACAACTTGATTGTGAATAAGTGGGTTGAGGGGTACTTGCGCAACTACATCTTGAGACAATAAAGGGCATGGATTAAGTGGTTACACTTGGTAGAGTATTGTTATAATACCACTTATCATATGTCTATTGGGATGTCTCCTTTCCATGTATGGATATGATGTTCCATCATTCATGGACTTGGCTTTTGGGGAGAGCAAAGCTTCGAAGGCTAAGGATTGGATCCAGGAGAGTCAGGAAATCTTGAGAGCACTCAAGGATAACTTGGAGATGGCACAAAAAATAGAAGACTTATGCTAATAGACATGGAGTTGAACGCAATTTTGAGGTAGGGGACTTCATCTACCTTCATTTGCAGCCCTATAGATAGTCTTCTTTGAAGAAGAGCGGTGCGAAGAAGATGAAACCTAGTTTTATGGACTCTATAGGATCATCAAGCATGTTGGGGAGGTAGCTTATTAGTTGGAGCTTCCAGAGAGAAACAAGATTCATAATGTGTTTCATATTTCGTGCCTCAAGAAGGCACTTGGACAATTGGTTACATCTTCATCATAGTTTCCATTGTTGGATGAGGAGGGACACTTGGTCCTAATTCCTGAGAAGATAATTGATACCTAGGAGAAGAGATTGAGGAATAGTGTGGTTAAGGAGTATTTGGTGAGATGGAGAGATTTTCCAGGAGAGTATGCCACTTAGGAAGGAGAGCAGATTCTTCAGCATCCGAGTTTGCAATTGCTTGGGGACAAGGAATTTTGAGAAGGGAGGACTATAATGTCCCCTTCTCAATAGCCACCCAGAGATTGTTTAGCCTTTATTTATTCCTAAAGGCTACATAGGAGAAATAAGGGAATACATATTAAATTAATTATTTGTAAAGTTATCTCAATAAATTAATATCATAAGATAGCTTTATATTTAATTAATTTAATAAAGTGACTAAAATAAATATTATATCATAAAGTCACTTGGGAATAAAATAATATTATTTTCTAGAAGCTTCTTGAAGGTGAATGAGAATTCTTTATAAGGAGCTCAATGCAAGCCATTTCATCATGTCTTGATTTATTCTATTTTCATACTTGTGTGGTAAGAGCTTGCATGTGTGCATTGTCCAAGGGTTTGAAGACTCTAGGATACCAGGTTCGGTTGTGCAATATCAACCCCAGCTGGAGATTTGGGAGGGAGATACTTCAGTCTTCCATTTGAGCAAAATTTTGTGGTCTATGACCAAATTTTGGTGGCGTGGAGATATTCGATTTTTGGAGGATATATTTGCAGAACTCTTGAAGATCATTGGTAGCCATTTTGGGTTTGATTCTTGGTGAAGAAAATTGGAGAAAGAATTTTTAGTTTGTATCAAATCAATTGCTTCATTTGGGGATGATTTCTTGGCTACAAGGAAATCAATTTTTGAATACTATCATTGGCACTTTGGGTGCAACATATTATACATTAGATATGATTTGAATTTTAGCTTGCTGGTCAATTTGGGCATCAATTTTGTTTGGAGAGGGGTCACTATCCATCAGGGAATAAACTGTTACTTTTTAGCATCAAAAGAGACAAATTTGAGGAAAGCATCGATTGAGTATTGCATTGCTTCAGGGTAAATGCACAATCTTGTCACACTTTATAAAGGAATCGACCAACAACAAAAAAAAAATTGAACTTCGACCACATAAAAGTGGTCTTTATGTTTTGAATTTCAAAATGATGTAAACTAATGAAATGTATAACTTTTGATGAAGTTTATTCAAGACTATAATTTTTTAGATTTTAAAAAAAATTGTTTTCATTACTTTTTTATCAATTTAAGAACAAATTTTGGAATGCTAAAAATTTCAGAAAAAAGTGACTTCACAAGCCATCAAGAAATAAATTGAAAAAACTTCATTTCTCCCTTTTTTTTTCTCCAAATGGGTAACTTCAATACCTTGTGCATGGAAAAAAAATCAAATTTTGATGTATATTTTTCTCATAATAATATTTTAAAGTCAAACTTGTTAGAAGTCAACAATTTTCACAGGTCGTCAACTATTGTCTATTTTTTTAATCATTTTCAAAAAACAAATTATACTCTTTTGAAGAAAACTATCTCCTCTTGTGCCTCATATAGTTTAAAAAAAAATTAATATGGTTTACTATTTTCTTTTAATTTCTAATCAGCCTCTTTTTTAACTTTAACAACCTACTTGTATTATTTTAAAAATAAAATATATTAAAACTAGTCAAAATATTTAAAAAATTGCATATTCAGATTCACCACTTCGAGCTCTACAAAAGAATATTTTTTATTTAATAAAAAAACATAATTTTGACTAAAGAAATACTTTAGCTAAAGTTGAAAGTTTTAGAAAATTCTGAAAAAAACTGAGTTGGCTGCCAACTAGGATGCCACATAGACAATTTCAGTAGAAACAGTTTCTATAGAAACCCTTTCTATAGAAACCCCACGCAATAAAATAAGCCAATTTAAGCAGATTTGAAAGCGGCAAAGAGAAAAAAAAATATTGGATTCAGCTGAAACATGTCTGGCCGAAAATGTTTCACTCGGCACTAACTCATTTGATTGCAAAATCCAACAAAAATTTCTGACGAAATATTTATAAATTGATGTATTGTTGGGTGCTTGTGAAATTTGAAGTGTAATTTTTAATTCTTTTAAATTTTATCCCCAAAGTTCGTCAAAATTTCGATGAACTTGTGTTTCATCGAAATTTCGACAAACATGTTCATCCAAATTTCGACAAAAATGGAAAATCAGAAAAAAAAAATGAAATTGTGGCCGACATGAATAAAAGTGAGTTCACCTATTTACTGCGACAATGTTTTTCTATACTTGTGAATTTTCTATACTTGCAAATTTGCTCTACTTGTGACAATTTGTGGAGAACTAAGGATGATTTTCTTGGGAAAAATAAAAATAAAATCAAGAAGATATTGCCAGGTTGAGGGTAGTTATTGTTTGTTTCCAAAATTCAGTTGTGAAGTCACATTTGTATTTCCAAGTTTGAAAATCATATTTTAAAGCAACACCTCATCAGATTTCATTTTTAGACTTGTGCATTTTGAGAATATTATTTCCAGATTTTTTTGTGCAAGTTCAATATAATGATTTTAGGAGTTTAACGGTTGGAAATCATAGTAAAATCAGAATTTAATAAGTTCTGAAATTAGCATTTTAAAGTGTTTTTTGGGTTGATCATTAACTTCAAACTATCTTCTCTTTTGCAGGGGTGGTTGCATGCCGAATTTTTTTGGTGCAAAATATCAGAATTATTAGATTTTGTTACCTGTCTATGATTAAAAATTATTAGAGTTTGAGTTTAATATATTTTGAAGATCTAAATATTCAAGCTTGGTAAAGAAAAATCATGTCAGATAATATTAGTCGAGAACAAAATGAATAGACAATTGCTAGAATGTGGGATAGATTGAAAAAAAAGGTGATGGGAAATGTTATTGTCTTTGCAATAATTGCAAGGGTTTAAAGACGAGAAGACTTTTAATCACAACAACTAAGAAACATTGTAGGCAACATGGTCACATTGAAGGGGGCATGATTATCGTCCATTGGTAAGTTGTTCATTATATATCTTTATATTGATTGAATTTGTAAATGTTTATATCATTTTAACATTTTATATATATATAAAAAATCACTTGATCACGATCATGGTTTATTTGTGTTGATCATTATTATAAAGGTTGGGCGCCCTAGGGCACAAGATATGGATTATCATGCCCCAAAGAATGTGGTTTTGCAAGCGGAGGAACACAGAGCTGTGAATATCGAAAATGAAGTTAATGATCTTATGGAAGAAGATGATCATGTGCTAGAAAACACAATTGAAGATGATGGTACAAATACATTGATCCATGACACATTTAGTGGCACAACTGATGATGATGATCGACTAGTAGATGACTTTGATGATGTTCATGATTTACCTGTACTTGAGAAGGCATACAAGCCCCTTTATGAAGGCTCCCAAACAACTCTTCTCTCTGTTGTATTGTTGCTAGTGAACTTGAAGGTTATGAATGGTTTATCCAACATAGCAATCTCATGGATGTTAAGGTATGTCATATATGTCATCTTTTTTCATTTATTTTAATTATTGTTAGTTCATCACTACTAAATAAAGGATGAAATATGTACCATTAATATTTTTTATACTAACAAATTATTTTTTGTTGTAGATTGATTGGTGAATTTTTGTTACCACCATCAAATATTTTACCTTACTCATACTGAGATTTATCTGGCATTATGAAAGATATTGGAATGGAGTATCAAGCAATAGATGCATGCCCCAATGATCATATTATATATCATAAACAACATGAATTTGCAACAGAATGCCCAAAATGCCATATTAGTAGATATCGAACATATCAATTAACAAAAAATGTTTCTCGCAAGGTTCTTCATTATATTATCATTATTCCACGTATGCAACAATTATTTAGGTGCGAAAGCTTAGTGCAATTTATGGATTACCATGCATGGAATAGAAGTGGAGATGACACTCTTCGAATGCTGGCAGATGGTTCTGCATTTAGGGACATGGAGAAAAAATGGCCACATTTTAAAGAACCTCGTAATCTTAGACTTTCATTAGCAGCAGACGGTGTCAATCCATTTGGAGAACTGAGATCTATTTACTCGACCTAGCCTATTTTTGTTATCAACAATAAAATTCCTCCATGGATGTCAATAAAGAGGGAGCACATAATGTTGTCAATGATTGTTCTAGGTATTTGTTTACATCAATTTTCTTTAACGTAGTAGCATTCATTTATCTTATTTGTTGCATAATGACTTATATTTTTTTCATTTAATAGTCATGTACATTAATTTATATATATTGCAATAAAATGGTTATAATAATTATGTAATGTTTATGTTCATTCAACTAGGTAAGTACCAAGTTAAAGATATGAATGTATATATCAAGCCTCTTATCGACGAGTTACTAAAGTTATGGAATGGCGTCACTATGTATGACGTCTCTAGACCAATAGCACAAAGATAATTTCATTTCCATGCAATGCTTGTATAGACAATTCATGATGCCCCAGGGCTAACACATTTTTGTGGTATGTTATAACATTCAACTGCACTTTAACGATATTTGATTTTATGAAGTAGATATCATGTATGTTTTTTAAATAATATATTCATTATATATAATTATAAAAATTGACATATTTAATCAAATTATATATGATCTTGTAGGTCTTCAAACAAAGAGAAAATTTGCATGTCCAATTTGTGGTCCAAAGATGAAATCTCGTTGTTCAACAAGTTTAGGAAATCAAGTGTTTGATGAGTATAGGCACTTCCTCCATAGAAATCATAAGTATCGAGCAATGGAAAAACATCTTTTCAATAGGAAAGAAGAGACTACATCAAAACCACGAAGAATGACACTTCGCCTATGGAAGTTGGAATATAATAGAATTAATCATCAAGGTTATACATCAGATCAAATTGTTTATCTATCATATATGGTATGTTTGGAATTTATATTTTTATAGTGTTTTGTTTGCTCATGTTGTAATTGACAATGGTTTTCGTTGTTAATTTGTTTAACTTATATGCTTCATGAAGGTCGTCAAGGCTTAATGGCCGGCTTCCACAAGGAATGAAAATTTATCCTAGACAATTTAGTAGGTTGCCCTACTATGAGCAGCTACAAATTGTGCATTTGTTTGATACAATGCATATCGGAAAGAATATAACAGAAACGTTATGGAAAATATTGGATGGAAGGATGAAAAATTTGTCAAAATTTGTAGTGACATTCAAGAAGCCAATCATGCAATGAAAAATTCCATTCAATTAAATAGCGATGGAGACCAAATTAATATAAGTGCCCTTCCTTGGTTATTAATAGAGCAACAAAGCAATGCTATAAAAGAAGTCATACGAAAAAATTGATTTCCCATAGGATTTGTTGCGAACATAAACAATATCATAACAAAGAAAGGTGAATTTGGGTCAGGGATGAAAACGCATGATTGACATACCTTCATTAAGGTAATTATTCTGGTATATTATATATATATTTGTATACTACATGTACTTTTTAGTGTATTATGTTTACTACTTTTGGAAAAATAATGAAAAGATCATTTTATAATTGTTGCAGTACGTTCTATCTCTATCTCACCTAGACAACTTTGACAACAATGTCAAGTTACATAAGGATCTTAAGGTAAGCGATATTTGTTCAATTCATTGTATAGATCTTATAATTTCCATTTTTTTTACTTGTTATGTGATATATTGTATATTTTTGTTAAATCTTGTTAATATATTTGTGCCCTAAATCACTTGTAGATGGTTGTCATCTAAAGAAATCCATAAAAAAGATATAAATTATTGGAAGAGAAAATTTCCTTGTCTAATGTGTGAAATGAAAAAGTGTCTACCTTCGAAACTTTTCAATGCACAAAAACACTACCTCATACACCAAGTTGAGGAGATTGAATTGTGTGGACCTGTACACACAAGGTCAATGTGGATGGTTGAGAGACACTTGAATTTTTTTAAGGCTTTGGTTAGACAAAGAGCACATCCTGAGGGTTCTATGGTGGAGGGATATATGGAATACCAAACCATGGTGTACATTTCTGAATATCTTTTTAAGTTTCCAGCAAAGATCCATGTAGATCGCATTTGGGATCCCAACTCCATTAACAAATTTGAAGGGGAGTACCTGATGGGGAAAGGTAGATTGAGGAAAGTGAGAGGTAATTATAATACATTTTTCATTTTTTTTTTATGCATATTGTACTTGTTTAATTATAATACAACTTTCAAAGCCTAACAAACAACATAAGTCAGATTTCACACTTTGACTCCTTGAATCCTTGTAGCAGTGCAAACTTACTAGTTTTTCCTGTAGTACCCCTCAATTTATGCTTATGTTTTCTACTGATACGATTTCACACTGTTAGACTATGATATTTTGTTTGGATATTTTGATCGCTGGTTTTGAGCGATAGTGGATTTATTCTATGATATGATGATACATTGTATGGTGATATTTGATTTCTGATATGCTTTGAGATAGTGTAGATGTTTTCTTTCAGATGATTATTGTTATGTATATGTTTATGATGGACTAACAATTATTTAATTCGTCAGTCTGATGTGACGTGTATTGGTGTGGAGAACGAAATCGCATCACTCGCTTGCGAGTGCCCTGTGATATCTGTGATTTTCTCCGCATGGTGTGCCTGTACAATGGTATATATATATGCATGTTATTGCTTGGTTGCAGGATTGTAGGTACATGACACCGACTCCACCTAGTTACTCAAGTCTGAGCGTGTCAAGACTCAACGGATACGTTGATTGGGAGGTAGTAGTTTGGTTCACCCTAGTCTAGTCTATAACCCGATCACTGTACATTGTCAATTTTAGTTTGAGTCATAGGTTGTCTTGCATTTTTTTGTTTGGTTTAATTGCTTGAAAGGAAAAATGTCAATTTAAATAATAGTTTATTATGTTTTATTTACTGTTATTTAAATTAATTTTAAATGTTGAAGAAATTAGTTTTGCAAGTTATTTAATTAATTAACTAGTTTGTTTGGTTAAATGGTTTGATCATAAAGATTAAATTTATTTAATTAAATAAATTAGTTAATTAAATTAAATTGTATTAATTATGTGTGAATAGATTTATTTAAATTAAATAAATTTGTGGAAATGACATTCTTTATTAATAAATAAAATTTGCTTTGAAAATTGTTAATTTTAAATAAAATAATTAAATGCATGTAATTTGAAAAGAAAAGTTATCCGAGAAGTGGTTGGGGGATATTTTGTATTCTTCGACATGTGTGCAAGTTCCATTTATTGATTATGGTTGAGGAATTTGTTCACGGAGGATAATTTGGATCTGGAAAAACACAGAGGGATTCTAATCTATTTTCTCTTCACGGGAAAAATATCAGTGCTTTTGCTAAATTTTACTGTATATGCTTTTGGAATATTGTATACTTGTGGAAAATCTCTGCTTGCAATTTGGGTTTTGTTCTCGGGAAAAGTTTTGGAAGGCTACAGGAAACAGAGGCTACAGAGGTTCTCATCACCAAATCAATTTTTAAAGCTTCGGGATATCAGGTATTCTTCTTGTGGTTTAAATTTGTTGTTTTGAAAGAATATCTGTGAAAGAAATCTCTTTAATTTAAATCCTCTGTATATTTTTCAAGAAAAATATTTACTGTGTATTCCCGGAATGGGATTTATTAAGTTTCTTTACTTTCTGGAAAAAAAAGAGTGTGTGAAAGGAAATTATTGAAATCATTTGGAAAATAAAATTTTATTTGTTCTGTGAGATTTCCCTATTACCCTTCATAAAACCTCGTAGAACTTCTGTAGAGTTTTCTAAAAATCCTCTGTATGAAAACCTTGTTAATTTGTATATAATATATATATATATTTATACATATATTCTATTTCATTTATAAATTGGATTGTGGAAGAAACTCATTTTAAATTTTATGTTTATTTTAATTTGGAATCGCCGTACGGGTGAGTTGGGAAACAGAAATGAAATATCCGCAGTCGAAAATTTAATTAAATTCGTCTGTTTATATTGTGAATGTATTAAAATATATATATATATGTAAATTTTTTTGAAAGAGTCGAAGCTCTGTGTGGGCGGGGGCTACCCGCCGCCAACCCCATAGGGGAACGACGGCGAGGGCCGAGCTAGCGCCACCCTTGCAAGCAGCGCTCGGCTCAGCCACCACGGCCGAGCCTGTGGGGCGGGCAGCGAAGGCAGCCCTTTCCCACTGTGCGCGGGGTTAGGGCTTTTGCCCTACTTCCAATGTGTATTACATTTTTAATGCGGTTTTTTTAAATCCGCAATTTTGTTATTTGTAATATAAATATATATATTATATTTATTATGTATATATGATATATATAATGTATATTAATACTATAATATATATTATATATAAAATATGTATATATAATATTTATAATTATATGTATTTATTTAAATGTAAAAAAAAATGTATTTGAAGTGTTATTATGTATAAATGAAATATTTAAAAGAAATGATTTATTAAATATCTAGAAATAGATATTATAATAATTGATTTATTTTGAATATGTTATATGAGCTTAGAATGGACTTTTATTCTGAAGTATTTACAAATTTCATTATAATAAATGTTTATGAAATTAAGCAAAGCATAGATTTCATTTTTGGTATTGAATGGAAAATAAATGATACTTTAAATGATTGATTTTGTGTATCACATATTTTGATTGATTGGATCTAGTATATCCTAATGTAGATCTTTAATTATCAATTTGCTTTAATTTTTGTTTCCTTGTTGGGAAAATTGGGAAAGTATTAAATAAACAAGTCTTCCAGACCAATTTAATACCGTGGGGATTCTGTTTGTTAAGTTGAATTCATATGTTGGCTAAGTTGTGTACATGATATTAGCTTGGTACTTAGATACCTAATTTTTGTGAACATAGACATTGATGTTCGTTATGAATAGTGTTGAAATTGTCTATTGTATGTTGTACACTTTGTAAACCTTAGTCAAGAAAACTTAGATGTCCTTGTTATGTTTAGGGGAGTGGCTTTTTGTAAGGGCCGACACACAAAGTGGTGTCAGGGTAACTTGCAAAGAGTTAGTAAGTCAGTGATAACTAAATGACACAATAGTTAGATTAAAACTCTTAATAAGATGTTATGCCTTGCTTATGACTCTTGAGCTAGTTCAGTCTTGAGTATAAGATGAGAAGGCTTGGAATGGAAAATCGGTGTCTTGTTTCTTCAAAAGACATTCGATTCCGCAATGGTTTGCAATGGGGCCGGGTTTCGTAAGAGGTTACCAGGGTAACCCAAGTTTGGGGGCTAGAACCTAGGAAGAAACACCAGGGTAACCTTTGCAATATTGTGATGACACTCTACCTAAAGTAACAGTTAACCTTGTGTATGTAGTACATTTAATTATCTAAAATCTGGAAGCAATGTAACCATTAGTTAGTGTGTACTAGTGTCTAGGGTTAGTAGATTATGTCTAGGTAACCATAATACTATCTCCTAGCACGGGGGGTGGACCTACGGGTACCACATGGTTGGGTGGAACGTGCACCTTACTCCGTTGGGTCCCCAGTTTTGTGATCATAGCATCGAGAGCTTCATGGATGGAGAGCTCGCACTTGGAAACTTATGTGTACTTCTTCATTGTAAATTGTAAAACTTGTATTGTAAAACATCCCTCAATTGTTTATGAGGAGAACATTGTAAATGTAACTTGTAATTATTATTGAACTACCTCATCAGATGAATGAGTATTGTATATTTTATCAAATGCAATGTAAGGGAACATATTTGTACTTTATGTTATCTTGAATGGAGTTTCAAATGAAATGTAATGTTTATCTTTTTCTGTTAATGATTAATTAATATGTGCAATGCGAAATACTAAAGTTGTATATGGAAACTCAAAGTAGTGTAACGTCATGTAACTTAATGAATGTATGCAACTAATTAATTTAATAATTATACTTTTAAATAAAAATTATTACACTTTTATACACAATTGCAACATTCCTTAGGTTATTATGACGGGGCATTACAGATTGGTATCAGAGCCAAGGTTACAAACACTGGACGCTCTGGGTAATCGTAAGCCCATTAGGTTGACCTAGTACGTAGTGTCGCAAACTGTTAAGCCTTGGTTGAATAGTATCTAAGACTCATTATTGTTATGTGTAGGAACATGCCTAGGCGAGGAGGAAGAGGTCATGGTAGAGGTCAAGGTGGAGACCGAGGGCCAATCCCTCAGGTTACTCCCCCTCTAAGCCCTCATCACAGTGATCAGGCAGAATAGTTGGATCAGAGGAATGAGGGACAAAATCCTAAATAGTCAGGAGTAGAGGGTTCACAGATACGTCCTTTATTAGAGGAGGTCCTAGCTCGTCTTGGACCTAGACAGGAAGATGAGCAGAAGGTTTTCAGAGAGAGAGATAGATCTCCTAGGAGAGTAGATGACTCAATACATCAGGATGCTATTACGGTAGGACACATGAGGGATTTATTGAGGGCACGCCCTCCTACCTTTGATGGTATAGGAGGTGGCTTAGAGGCAGAGACCTGGCTACTGGATTTGGGTAGATGCTTCGCCATGCACTCTTACGGTAGCAATACCCATGCGAGATGCACTATTATGCATTTGAGAGGATTCGCCTCTACTTGGTGGCGCCTGGAGGAGCAGAAGCTCCATTTGGATATTGGGTCAGTGTCTTGGGAGATGTTTCTCGAGAGGTTTAGAGCACGGTTCCTGTCAGAACACTGGAGGCAGCGACGGGCTGACGAGTTCCATGATCTACGTCAGTTGGCTCTTTCTGTTGAGCAATATGAACGTAGATTCTATGAACTCAAGCAGTATGCTGGTATTGGTGATGATGAGCCTATGCTAGTACAACACTTCATCAAGGGTTTAAATGCCCGCATTAGTGGTGGTGTCTGAGTCTTTGAGCCAAAGACTATGGAAGTTGCGGTGGAGAAGGCTCGCATAGTGGAGGAGAACCTTGCTATGGCGTTAGGTGGTCACACAGGAGTGCAGATTGGCAGTGCTCCTACAACAGGTTTTAGTCCACGGGGTGGACAGGCACAGACAGGTGGTTCCTCTAGGAACCAACAGACACCCACAAAGGGTGGGCAGCAACAACAACAATGAACACCTCAAAAGAACAATAATCCACAACCACAACAAGGTAATAGTCCTCAAACAGGAAAGGGTCGCAATTGGTGGCGCAACAAGCGCAATAGGTAGGATCAGCCTGCGCAGAGTGCTCAGTCTACTATCAGTAGGGGTAGTTTTCAGCAATCCAATGCACCTTCGGGTGGCAGAGGATTCGGTAGAGGCACAGGCACAGGTTGTTACTCATGTGGGCAACAGGGACACATAGCTAGGCAGTGTCCAATGAGAGGTCCTACAGGTTTTGGGCCTCGACCTATAGTTTCAGAGCCTACAGTGGGTGATGCAGGACGATCACATATAGTATATGCTGCGGTTAATGACCACCAAGCCGATCACCAGAACACAGTGGTCGAGACTTCAGGTAAGTTACATGGTGTTAGTGTTTCCATTCTTTTTTATTCCGGAGCCACTGACTCCTTTATTTCACCGACCATCGTTGACCGTTGTGGTCTTGTGGCGGTAAAGCAAGGTGGTAAGTGTCAGGTTGAATTCGCCTCTGGGGTGAAAGTAGTAGTAGAAAACTTAGTACATAAGTGTGAACTTAAAATTGGTACGTTAACTACCTTAGTAGATTTATATGTTACACCCTTAGGATCATATGATATAGTACTAGGTATGGATTGGTTAGCATCTTATCATGCTGTGATTGACTGTTGACTTAAGACAGTTAGTTGCATAAATGATCTAGGTGCGAAAGTGGAAATTATAGGTGTTCAAAGACCTATCTCCTTGCGGATGATATCTGCTATGCAATTAAAGAGATGTCTTCATCAGGGATGTCAACTGTTTGCGACAACAGTTACTGATTTGGAAGAGAGTCAGAGTCAAGAGGTATCTCTTGATGATCATCCTATTCTTAGGGAATTCGCTGACGTGTTTCCTGATGACATACCTGGAATGCCACCGAAGAGGGATATTGACTTTAGAGTTGACCTAGTTCGTGGAGCTGAGCCTATATCTAGAGCTCCTTATAGAATGACGACTCGGGAGTTAGAGGAACTTCGTATCTAGTTAGAGGAACTATTAGAAAAGGGTTTCATTCATCCAAGTGTTTCCCCTTGGGGAGCACCTATCATCTTCATAAAGAAGGACAGATCACTTAGGCTGTGTATTGACTATCGTCAATTGAATAAGGTTACGATTAAGAATCGTTATCCTTTGCCTAGAATCGATGATCTTTTCGATCAAATTAAGGGAGCTAATGTGTTCTCTAAAATTGATTTGAAATTTGGCTATCATCAATTGCGAATAGCTGAAGCAGACATTCATAAAACTGCTTTTCGAACTCGTTATGGGCACTATGAATTCACAGTAGTACCGTTTGGGTTAACGAACACACCATCAGTATTCATGAGCCTAATGAATGGTGTTTTTCGTACATACCTTGATCGCTTTGTCCTAGTATTTCTCGATGATATCTTGATTTATTCGAGAAACATGAAGGAACATGAAGAACACTTGAGACAGGTATTGCAATGTTTAAGGGAAAATCAATTGTATGCGAACCTGAAGAAGTGTGATTTCTTTCAAACTGAGATTAAATATCTGGGACATGTGATATCTGGTAAAGGTATTGCTGTGGATCCTTCAATGATTCAAGCTATTGTAGATTGGCCCGCACCTACTAATGTAGGTGAAGTTCATAGTTTTATGGGTCTAGCTGGTTACTATAGGCGGTTTGTTGAGGGATTTTCTAGAATCAATCATCCTATAACTTCTCTTCAAAGGAAAGGGAAGAAGTTTGTTTGGACAGAGCAGTGTCAGTTGGCTTTTCAGACACTTAAAGAAAAGTTAACTAATGCGCCTATACTAATTGTTCCTGATCCTACTAAGGATTTTGTAGTATGCACAGATGCATCCTTAGAGGGTTTGGGAGCATTTTTGATGCAAGATGGGCGTGTGATTGCTTATGAGTCTCGCAAACTCAAGGATCACGAATTAAACTATCCTACTCATGATTTAGAACTAGCTACAGTTGTGCATGCATTAGTTCGATGGAGGCATTTCCTATTAGGTCATCATTTCGAACTTCATACTGATCACCGTAGTTTGCAATACATCTTTACGAAACCTAATTTAAATGCTAGGCAGAGACGGTGGATGGAGTTCTTGTGTGAGTACAATTTTGAAGTGAAATATGTTCAAGGAAAGGAGAACGTAGTGGCTGACGCTCTTAGTCATCGTCGACATGAGATCTCTGCTACTACTCTCGAAGTAGATTTGAGAGGTCAAATATTAGCTGCACTTCCTACTAATAGATTATATCAGGAAGTGAGGATGGAGATTGAATCTGGTAGACCCTTAGAAGGTCATTTTGAAGGGTATGTCCTTGAACCAGATGGTATATTACAGCATTTAGGTCGTATTTATGTACCACATTTCGAAGGTCTTCGTACATTAATTATGACTGAAGCACATCGAGCTCCGTATTCAGCTCATCCAGGTGTTAAGAAAATGCATGTTGATCTTCGGCAATTGTACTTCTGTCCTGGTATGAAACGTGATATTGCTGACTATGTATCGAGATGTCTTGAATGCCAGTGAGTCAAAGCTGAGCATCAACATCCTGCTAGATTATTACAGCCACATCTCATTCCTTAATGGAAATGGGATATTATATCCGTTGACTTTATTGTAGGGTTACCTACGTCATCACGTCGACATGATGCCATTATGGTAACTATTGACCGATTGACTAAGGTAGCTCATTTCTCACTAGTACGATCATCATATAATGCTTCATCCGTAGCTAGGATATTCATGGAGGACATAGTTAGATTGCATGGGATTCCTCGTAGGATTATATTGGATAGAGATCCCTTATTTACTTCAGCCCTATGGACTTCGTTACAACATGCTTTAGGTACACAGTTGAACTTTAGTTCAGCGTATCATCCTCAAATCGATGGTCAAACATAAAGAGTTAACCAAATATTAGAGGATATGCTTAGGATGTATGTAATGGACCAACAGTCACGTTGGGAGGATTATCTGTACTTAGTAGAATTCGCTTACAATAACGGATATCAGAGTTCCATAGGTATGCCACCATTTCAGGCATTATACGGTCGTCCTTGTCAAACTCCACTAAGCTGGGATCGATTAGAGGATAGAGTGTTACTTGGACCTGAGATGCTTCGTGATATGGAGCAACAGGTTGACCGTATCAGAGAACATTTGATAGCAGCATAGGATAGGCAAAAGAAGTATGTAGATGCGCATAGGGTAGATCGACAGTTTGCTGTTGGTGATAGAGTGTTTCTTCCAGTGCGACCGCGAAAGAGTCCTATCCGTTATGGAAAAGGCTCTAAGCTTGCGCCTCGTTTCGTTGGGCCATTCGAGATTTTAGAGAGAATTGGTCTCGTGGCATATCGACTCGCCTTACCACCCAGTTTGTCTCGTATTCATGATGTTTTTCATGTATCAGTTCTTAGACCATATCATCCCGACATTTCTCATGTACTTGATTGGAATGCGTTACAGGTAGAGGACGGGCAGCTGGCTTTCGAGCCCGTGGCCATTCTACTGCACTGGATGCTCGGTCTCAGGGGTCGAGACGTTGATCAGGTGAGGGTGGAATGGGATCCTAGCCATGAGGCTTCTGCTACTTGGGAGGATGCGACACGCATGAGGGAAATTTATCCCTATCTATTTGTAGGCTTTCAGGAGCAAGCCTGATCCTAGGGGGAGGATGTAGTACCCCTCCATTTATGCTTATGTTTTCTGCTGATACGTTTTCACACTGTTAGACTATGATATTTTGTTTGGATATTTTGATCACTGGTTTTGAGCGATAGTGGATTTATTCTGTGATATGATGATACATTGTATGGTGATATTTGATTTCTGATATGCTTTGAGATAGCGTAGATGTTTTCTTTCAGATGATTATTGTTATGTATATGTTTATGATGGACTAACAATTATTTAATTTGTTAGTCTGATGTGACGTGTATTGGTGTGGAGAACGGAATCGCATCACTCGCTTGCGAGTGCCCTGTGATATCTGTGATTTTCTTCGCACGGTGTGCCTGTACAATAGTATATATATATATGCATGTTATTGCTTGGTTGCAGGATTGCAGGTACATGACACCGACTCCACCTGGTTACTCAGGTCTGAGCGTGTCAAGACTCAACGGATACGTTGATTGGGATGTAGTAGTTTGGTTCACCCTAGTCTAGTCTATACCCGGTCACTGTACATTGTCAGTTTTAGTTTGAGTCATAGGTTGTCTTGCATTTTTTTGTTTGGTTTAATTGCTTGAAAGGAAAAATGTCAATTTAAATAATAGTTTATTATGTTTTATTTACTGTTATTTAAATTAATTTTAAATGTTGAAGAAATTAGTTTTGCAAGTTATTTAATTAATTAACTAGTTTGTTTGGTTAAATGGTTTGATCATAAAGATTAAATTTATTTAATTAAATAAATTAGTTAATTAAATTAAATTGTATTAATTATGTGTGAATAGATTTATTTAAATTAAATAAATTTGTGGAAATGACATTCTTTATTAATAAATAAAATTTGCTTTGAAAATTGTTAATTTTAAATAAAATAATTAAATGCATGTAATTTGAAAAGAAAAGTTATCCGAGAAGTGGTTGGGGGATATTTTGTATTCTTCGACATGTGTGCAAGTTCCATTTATTGATTATGGTTGAGGAATTTGTTCACGGAGGATAATTTGGATCTGGAAAAACAAAGAGGGATTCTAATCTATTTTCTCTTCACGGGAAAAATATCAGTGCTTTTTGCTAAATTTTACTGTATATGCTTTTGGAATATTGTATACTTGTGGAAAATCTCTGCTTGCAATTTGGGTTTTGTTCTCGGGAAAAGTTTTGGAAGGCTACAGGAAACAGAGGCTACAGAGGTTCTCATCACCAAATCAATTTTTAAAGCTTCGGGATATCAGGTATTCTTCTTGTGGTTTAAATTTGTTGTTTTGAAAGAATATCTGTGAAAGAAATCTCTTTAATTTAAATCCTCTGTATATTTTTCAAGAAAAATATTTACTGTGTATTCCCGGAATGGGATTTATTAAGTTTCTTTACTTTCTGGAAAAAAAAGAAGTTTGTGTGAAAGGAAATTATTGAAATCATTTGGAAAATAAAATTTTATTTGTTTTGTGAGATTTCCCTATTACCCTTCATAAAACCTCGTAGAACTTCTGTAGAGTTTTCTAAAAATCCTCTGTATGAAAACCTTGTTAATTTGTATAAATATATATATATATATATATATATATATATATATATTTATACATATATTCTATTTCATTTATAAATTGGATTGTGGAAGAAACTCATTTTAAATTTTATGTTTATTTTAATTTGGAATCGCCGTACGGGCGAGTTGGGAAATGGAAATGAAATATCTGCAGTCGAAAATTTAATTAAATTCGTCTGTTTATATTGTGAATGTATTAAAAAAAAAAATGTAATTTTTTTTGAAAGAGTCGAAGCTCTGTGTGGATGGGGGCTACCCGCAGCCGACCCCGTAGGGGGACGGCGGCGAGGGCCGAGCCAGCGTCGCCCTTGCGGGCAACGCTCGGCTCAGCCACCGCGGCCGAGCCTGTGGGGCGGGCTGCGAAGGCAGCCCTTTCCCACTGTGCGCGGGGTTAGGGCTTTTGCCCTACTTCCAATGTGTATTACATTTTTAATGCGGTTTTTTTAAATCTGCAATTTTGTTATTTGTAATATAAATATATATATTATATTTATTATGTATATATATGATATATATAATGTATATTAATACTATAATATATATTATATATAAAATATGTATATATAATATTTATAATTATATGTATTTATTTAAATGTAAAAAAAAATGTATTTGAAGTGTTATTATGTATAAATGAAATATTTAAAAGAAATGATTTATTAAATATCTAGAAATAGATATTATAATAATTGATTTATTTTGAATATGTTATATGAGCTTAGAATGGACTTTTATTCTGAAGTATTTACAAATTTCATTATAATAAATGTTTATGAAATTAAGCAAAGCATAGATTTCATTTTTGGTATTGAATGGAAAATAAATGATACTTTAAATGATTGATTTTGTGTATCACATATTTTGATTGATTGGATCTAGTATATCCTAATGTAGATCTTTAATTATCAATTTTCTTTAATTTTTGTTTCCTTGTTGGGAAAATTGGGAAAGTATTAAATAAACAAGTCTTCCAGACCAATTTAATACCGTGGGGATTTTGTTTGTTAAGTTGAATTCATATGTTGGCTAAGTTGTGTACATGATATTAGCTTGGTACTTAGATACCTAATTTTTGTGAACATAGACATTGATGTTCGTTATGAATAGTGTTGAAATTGTCTATTGTATGTTGTACACTTTGTAAATCTTAGTCAAGAAAACTTAGATGTCCTTGTTATGTTTAGGGGAGTGGCTTTTTGTAAGGGCTGACGACACAAAGTGGTGTCAGGGTAACTTGCAAAGAGTTAGTAAGTCAGTGATAACTAAATGACACAATAGTTAGATTAAAACTCTTAATAAGATGTTCTGCCTCGCTTATGACTCTTGAGCTAGTTCAGTCTTGAATATAAGATAAGAAGGCTTGGAATGGCAAATCGGTGTCTTGTTTCTTCAAAAGACATTCGATTCCGCAATGGTTTGCAATGGGGCCGGGTTTCGTAAGAGGTTACCAGGGTAACCCAAGGTTGGGGGCCGGAACCTAGGAAGAAACACCAGGGTAACCTTTGCAATATTGTGATGACACTCCACCTAAAGTAATAGTTAACTTTGTGTATGTAGTACATTCAATTGTCTAAAATCTGGAAGCAATGTAACCATTAGTTAGTGTGTACTAGTGTCTAGGGTTAGTAGATTATGTCTAGGTAACCATATTACTATCTCCTAGCATGGGGGGTGGACCTACGGGTACCACATGGTTGGGTGGAACGTGCACCTTACTCCGTTGGGTCCCCATTTTTGTGATCATAGCATCGAGAGCTTCATGGATGGAGAGCTCACACTTGGAAACTTATGTGTACTTCTTCATTGTAAATTGTAAAACTTGTATTGTAAAACATCCCTCAATTGTTTATGAGGAGAACATTGTAAATGTAACTTGTAATTATTATTGAACTACCTCATCAGATGAATGAGTATTGCATATTTTATCAAATGCAATGTAAGGGAACATATTTGTACTTTATGTTATCTTGAATGGAGTTTCAAATGAAATGTAATGTTTATCTTTTTCTGTTAATGATTAATTAATATGTGCAATGCGAAATACTAAAGTCGTCTATGGAAACTCAAAGTAGTGTAACGTCACGTAACTTAATGAATGTATGCAACTAATTAATTTAATAATTATACTTTAAAAAAAAATTATTACACTTTTATACACAATTGCAACATTCCTTAGGTTATTATGACGGGGCATTACATTTCCCAATAACTCAAAACTTTCCCAAAACACTAGAAAAAACCTTGATGGTTTTAGACACCCATTTTGGTGTTATTAAACATACTTCAGGGAAAAGTACAAGTCCTTTGGACCAATTCACCAAAATTACCCTTTCTAGGTTGTGTTGATTAGGTTGATTAGGCTTATTTTACAAAGCAACTAGTCTTTAAACTTGTCATATACCCATGAAATCTTGGGGCAGAAATTTGTATGCCTCCAAACCTCCAAATCCAAAAAAATATTCCACTTGTATGACCAGATTCTTTCCAAACCCAAAAACCCTTGTTTTAGGCCAAAATCATAAGGGTTTATTCAATCTCGTACTTCCACGAGCCCATAGACCTCAAAACCAATTCAGAAACAACCCATTAGGTCTGCACATGGGTAAAAATTCATAAAATCTGATCTCTCATACATATTTTTTTGAAACCTAGGCTTGAACCTCTCATTTCACATGCCTCTCATTTCACATGTTTTTCTTAATTAATTGATGTAGACTTGGGAGGCTCAAATCAACTAACCTATCAACCTACCTTTAAGAGGCTTCCAACAAGTTTATAATGACCACTTTAAACAATCCAAACAAGTCTCAAACCCTAACAAACAACATAAGTCATATTTGACACTTTGACTCCTTGAATCCTTGTAGCAATGCAAACCTACTAGTTTTGCCCAAAAACTCAAAAAATTTCCAAAACACTAGACAAAACCTTGATATTTTTAGACACCCATTTTGGTGTTATTAAACATACTTCAAGGGAAAGTACAAGTCCTTTGGACCAAATCACTAAAATCACATTTTCTAGGTTGTGCTAATTAGGCTGATTAGGCTTATTTTACAAAGCAACTAGTTTTTAAACTTGTCATATGCCCATGAAATATTGGGACAACAATTTTTATGCCTCCAAACCTCCAAATCCACAAAAATATTCCACCTGTACGACCTGATTCTTTCTGAACCCAAAAACCCTTGTTTTAGGCCAAAATCATGAGGGTTTATTCAATATCATACTTCCACGACCTCCCAGACCTCAAAACCAACTCAGACACAACCCATTAGGTCTGCACATGGGTAAAAATTCATAAAATCAGATCTCCAATACATATTTTGTTGAAACTTAGGCTTGAACCTCTCATTTCACATGTTTTTCTTCACAAAACTCTTGAGGACAACAGTTATACCTTCTTTAGTTCTCATCCTATGAGTGTTTACAATTATCACTTTATGCCTTTTTAAGTCCTTTACACCTCAACTACTGAACAACCACCTCTACAATCGACTTTTTAATCTCTTATGATCACATGAAATATAAAACACACTAATTTCAAGGTTCTTAACATCACTATTGAAATGTTTTAATTTTTTGAACTTTCAAATGTATTGAAACTCCTAGAACACCTATAATACCATGCTAGTGGCTTGATAATAGCCTTATTATTGACTTAACAAATTCTCCAATTTTCCTTAAAAAGGCTACAAAACTCTTTAGTGCAAGACTCAAACTCATAACTCATAATTTCAATTTTTTTTGATACAGTTGGTCGAAAGTGGGATGCACTACATTTGTACATCACAAACAATCTTGATTGGATGATGGTATGGATTGAACGATGTCAAAAATCTAGTCGTACATTAACATGGGAAGGTGTGGCTTCGTTGGTTAAAGAAGCTCATCGTAATGGAGATTCCAATATTACACCAAGGGAAATTGATTTAACATATGGTTTAAGAGATAAACAGGTATATATAAATATATTAATCAACCATATTATTTAATTTTTTTCAATTATATTGATGTATATATATGTTGAGGTTTTTTTCTTTGCATACATTCGGCCAAGAATAAATATGTTTATCAACTGATGATATTGCAATAATTTTTTCATGTTTGACATACTGCAGGTGAAACACCACAAGGCTATGTGGTGTAATGGTCATAAATTTTGAATCAAAAAGTTGGATGACATGAAGAAAAATTGTGATTCTAGTATAACTGTAGTCTTTCAAGTGACTAATGTTTCATCTAGAAGTGGCATACATCCAGAAGTCTCAGAAAATCGATACTATGGGATTTTGGATGATATACTTGAGTGTGACTTTAAGTCCTTTAAATTAATTTTGTTCATCGTCCTATGGTACAGGCTACGATTGAATGAAAATGATCTCGAGAGAACTATTATTGAACATGATAATGGATTTACCATGGTTAATACAAGGTCGATCGATGAGTTGAAATGAGCCCCTATGTTCTTCCAAGCCAATGTGGGAGCATGTATTTTACCTTTAGGTTCCAAGTAAACTGCTTGGTCATTTGTTGTTAGACATGATCCGGTGAAGGCCAGAAGTATAATGTGGTGGAAGAAGAAGATAATCAAGAACCGAGATGATGTAGATGATGATCAAGATCAACAATTATTCATGATGTGCCTAACGAAGATGTCGAAGAGGAGGAACTAGATCATGATGATGTAGGAGTTAATGTTCATGAAGATGATATCCATGTGGATGATGACATTATCGAAACTGATATTAATGATGACAATGATGATATGACCAATCCTTACAATGTCAAATTTGGATCGGATGATACAGACAAAGAGTTGGATGAAGAAGAAGATCAATGACATTGAAATGTATGAGTTATGTGATTGTATTATCTATTTGATATTCATTTATTGATAGAATTATATTTGACTTATGTGGTTACATAATAATTCATGATGTATTTTTTAATGTTTAATTTTAATTCATAATGTTAGAAATATTGTAGTTCTCCTAGAAATTTCCATATGATCATAATGAATAGTGTTTTGGGAAATTTTATGAAAGATGACACATTGATCGTAGTAGTGAAATAATTGCAAAGTCGTTTAGATCTTTTAGACCAATCACCCTTCGCAATGTCATTTTTAGGATCATCTCCAATTTGATTACCAAGACACATAAGGTTGGATTTTATTGGCTTATCTTGGAGGAACATTGAGGCTTTGTGTAATGTGAGCAAATTTTGGATGGGGTAGTTGCTATTGCTAAGGTGGATCACTCCTTTCTGCGAAGGCCATACACTTATAATTGGGTCAAGTGTTCTTTTCTTTAGAAAATTCCTATTGCCTTTTTGATAGGTTATGATTTGATTAGATGGGTTATGAAGCACTTATTTCAAGTAATTTATGTCTATTTTAATTTGTAATTTATTAAATTCAAACACATTCAAAATTATGTCCCTTGCTTTAATTGATTATTACGTTATTTAATTATTAACTCAAATGACACCTCCAATTTAACTATATACATCTAATTGAATATATCTAAAGTGTTGAACATTTTTAGATCAAATTTAGTAATTAACTCAAACAACTTTTCCAATTTAACTAACATCTTTTAAGATATTAAACAAATATGATTTATGAAAGAA
>VDFB02273156.1:0-22239 GCA_007258455.2 Sequoia sempervirens | reverse complement strand
TAATGACTAACTGTGAGTCACCATACACTTGTAATTCTATAATCCTCCATTCCAATGCTATTCTAAGTCCAGTGATTAATGCTTCATATTTGGCTATGTTGTTGGTGCATGGAAACATCAGCCTATATGATCAAGAAATGGTGTGTCCTTGGGGGGTGATGAAAAGTATGTCGGCCCTCAATCCATGTTGATTGAAAGAACCATCGAAATATAAGGACCATGGTTGTTTGGATTCTGCAGTAAAGACATCAACATCTAGAAATTCAATGTGTAGGGGATGGTCTGCTTATAGTGGTGCTTCAGCTAGTTGATCAGCAATAACTTGTCCTTTGATTGCCTTGCGATCAACATAATGGATGTCAAACTCACTCAGAATCATTACCCATTTTGCTAACCTTCTTGTCAATGATGCTTTTCTTAACAGATACTTGAGTGGATCAATCTTTGAAATGAGATTGATTGTATGAGTTAACATGTAATGCCAAAAATTTTGTGAAGCAAATACTACTGCTAGACAAGCCTTCTCGATGGAAGTGTAGTTGAGTTCATGACTTGTTAGTGTTCTACTGATGTAATAAATTGCATGTTCTTTCCCTGTATGGTCTTCTTGTGCTAACAATGCACCCAAGGATGTCTTTGTTGAGGCAATATACAAGATCAATGGTTTTTCTGGATTTGGTGGTACTAGAACTGGTGGAGTCATTAAGTACTATTTGATTTGTTGAAAATCCACTTCACACTTTTCATCCCTCTTGAAAGGAACATTCTTATGCAGTAGATGTGTGAAAGGTAGACTTTTGTCGGCCAATTGTGCAATGAACCTTTGTATAGATTGAAGTCACCACTGTAATGATCTCAAATGACTAATATTCCTTGGTGGAGGCATTTCCATAATTGCCTGTACTTTGGCAAGATCTACTTCAATTCCTTTTCTTGATACTATGTATCCTAAGAGTTTTCCATATGTGACCCCAAAAACACATTTCTTGGGATTGAGACGAACTTTGAATTTCTCCAATCTTGCAAATATTTTGGACAATATTTCTAGATGTCCTTCTCTGGTGTATGACTTTTCCAATATGTCATCTACACAATCTTCCATGAATGTGTGCATCATTTCATGAAAGATTGTAGTCATGGCTCTTTGGTAAGTAGCCCCAGCATTCTTTAGACTGAAAGGCATGACGTTCCAACAATAAGTTCCCCATGGACATGTAAAAGTTGTTTTCTCTTGGTCTTTGGGTGCAATCTTGATTTGGTTGTAACCAGAAAAACCATCCATTAATGAATACATGGCATGGCCAGCTGTTAGATAAACTATAGTGTCGATGTTTGGAAGTGGGAAGTCATCCTTAGGGAATGCTTTATTAAGATCTTTGAAATTTGTGCACACTCTGATACTTTTATCTAGTTTGATATAGAAACAATGTTGGAGATCCATTCTGCGTAGTCATTTGATCTTATGAAGCCCACATCAAGGAGTTTTCTCAGTTCTTCCTCAACCAATAATGCAACATGGGGGTGCATCTTTCTAATTTTTTGTTTCATAGGTTTAACCCCTAGTTTGATAGACAAGTGATGCATGATAAGATCAGGATCAAGACCTAGCATGTTCTCATAAGACCAAGAAAAGTTGACTTGATTTTCTCTTAGAAATTCTATGAACTCTGGTACTTCTTTCTCTGTCATTGATGGAACTAACTGTAAAATCCTTGTTTTTTTTAAGTTTCAAGATTGACGGCCTTTGTAGGCTCAATCAAAATAGGTGATCGCTCATGTTAGTGCTCTGAGAGAGTGTCAAGATTCCCATCATCTGGTGCCTAAAAAAGGTTTTCACCATCTGATACACTCTTTATTTTATTTTTTGTTTGATCTAACACTATCAAATTCTGGTTTTCACCATTAGATCTTTCTTTTTTATTTTTATTTTTGCAGCTAGGAGACTTGACACTCTCTTGATTACAGACTCTATGCTGAAAATCACTAGTGGAACAATCATTTACGTCATCTGTAGAAAGGAAGTTTGTGATAGTTTCATTACTTGGAAACATAGGTATATCGATAGGTTCAAGTGAATCCCAATCAATGAGATTAGGATGAATCAAGGATAGCAGGTCATTAGGTTGCATGAAATCAGCTATGGTTATGGTCATAACTGAGTTTTCTAGAGGATCCAAGGTATGAGGTGGATCAATGATGATACTATTCTCATGATAGTCTTGTTCATTTAAATCTGACTCAGTATTACTAGAATCATAGTCACTTTGTTGTTCAGATTCTCATGTTTGGGACCCTGACCCTTCACCTTCGATTAGAGTTGGGGTATAGTTGTGTATTACATCAACCTTTTTGTCCCTCTAGAACTCATCATTGTAAATGGTGTCCCATTCATATTCAGCAAAGTCAGTGTCAAAGTTATTATCCACAAAATTTTGAATTGTTGTTAAACATGCTTCTCTTGAATCTGAACCTTCTTGCAATGTGAAGAAAATGTCTTGTAGTTGTTTGGATGTTCTTTCTTTTGAGTTAGTATCATAGCCTAATCCGATTTTCTCTTTCACAACAAGTCTTGGAAAGTGAATAGGCTCAACTACTCCTTTTCTTTTTTCGATAGGACCCTTATCATAGCCCATTTTCTGCATGATTGAATACCCTTTTCCATATCTATTTATTGGTAATTTGACATTAAAAATTGTTTCATTTTCATCTTTATAGAGCCAGTTTATAATTTCACTATCCTTAGGATCTTCCATGGGGAATTTTTCTTTGATGAATCGTCCATTAAACTTTGTACTTAGCTCTGTTGGTGGTTGTGTTGATGTTGACGTTGTTGATATTTGATGTTGTGTGATAGAAGGTTGTCCATGTGATCAAGGTGATGTAGGTAAATTAGCAAGACAGAGAGAGTACCCCCTGACTCCATGGTCTTTGAATTTCAAGTTCTTGTCAAAAATATTGGTTAACTATCTGATTTGTGTATCAATCTTGAGAGAAGTACTAGCATGAGCTTCTCGATTGTTAGGAACCAAAGTATCTTGACTAGCTTTGATATTGGCACAAGTTTGAAAATTTGAATTATCAGTTGGTATTGTGATTTCTTGTCCATCATGTGGAAACTTAAGACACTGATGATATGTGGATGGGACAGCTTGATTTCGTGGATCCAAGGATGACCCAACAAGATGTTGTATGCAATATCATGGTCTAATACTTGACAGAAAGTATTTTTGATAACAGGTCCCACTCTAATTGGTAGCATGATTAAACCCTTGGATGCTCTTTCCTCATCATCATAGGCTTTAATAGTAATCTTTCTTTTGGGATCAATGGAGTCCTTAGAAAATATTAAAACCTGAACTAACTTCATGGTACATATGTTCAAACCAGCCCCTCCATCTATTAGGACGTGTCTAACACGAAACTTGTGGATCGTGAATTCTAAGTATAATGATGAATTGTGGGGATGAGTCATGGAAACGTCATCTTTTTTAGAAAATGAGAGACATGTGGGTGAAGACAAGTTTCCTACCATGGCTTGAAATTGGTCCACATCCAAATCAGTGGATACAGTTGTTTCAATGAGGGCCTTTTCGAGAATTTCCTTATGTGCTGGGGAAATCTTCAAGAGTTCTAAGACAAAAATCTGAGCAAGAGTTTTTTGAAATTGGTTGACTAAGTCATATTGATGTTGTGGTGGAGGCTCAACGGATTTTGAAGACACCTTTTAAGACAACTTTAGCTTGCGCCCTTGTTGTTGCATTGACTTCTCTATATTCCACCTTCTCGTTGACTTTAATAACATTGACCCGTTCATCGTTAGTGTAGATATGATTGATTATTAGATCATCAACATGATTCACACTTTTTCCAAAAGACTCGCCTTTTTGATAGTTGGGAAAAAGGTTGCAAAATGCTTGGTGGTCTTCATTTGATTGTTGATGTCCTTCTATTGTGATGGTGCCATTTTTTTATTAAGTATTGAATAGCATTCTTCAAGGCTTGACAGTTATTTGTGTGATGACCTTTGCACCAATGATAGTCACAATAGTATGCCTCATTCCATGATGGAGGCTTCACACTAGGTTCATATTTTCGTTCAGGTGGCAAGGTAATGACATTTTTAGCCATCAATTCTTTGAATGCAGATTCCAAAGATTGAGCTAGTGGAGTGTAGGTTCTTCTACTAGAGAAGAATGAAAATAATTGTGCATTTGTGTTCAAGGTATTCCCTAAGGAGTTGTTATTATTAGTGGTTCCCCGGTAACCTTGATTGTCGGTAGTCCCTTGATTGGGAGTATAATGTTGATTCACATTGTTCCTCGGAGGAGGAGGATTAGTTCCTTGATTTGTAACCGAGTTGACATTGTTATAGTTGTTGTTGCGAGGAGCACTTGGAGTACTAAGAACAATTGGCTTAGTCAAGACATGATTCGCATCAACAACACCATCATTCACCATGTTCTTGTTGTGAGTCCAAAATTTAGACTTGTCTTGATTGGATGATTAGAATTTTGGTCAACTTGACCACTATGATAAATCTATGATATTTATGATGTGTAAGGTGGGTGTAAGGTGTGTAAGAGAAGTTAGTTACTATTTAGGGTGGTTCATTAATTTTATACATTTATGAGATTCCCTACGATGGAGATGGATGGACACTAGTTTTGGAGTACCATTCATTGTATCATGTATCCATATCTCTTATATACTAGTGTAGATAGGGAAAAATCCAAAGGTTTATAATGTGTTGAAAACAATAAACTAATTAAATCCTATCAAGCACCATGAAGCACAAACTAGTATGAAAATGCAAATAAACAAAGAACATGCAAACCGATTTTCAAACTTAGACTTCATTGATCTCCATGGCTCTTCTCCACCTACATAAGAATGCAAAATTTTGAAGGTTGATTGTTGAAGGAATGTTGGTTGCTCAATTCTGCAGTATAATGACCTGATGAGATGATAGATCGCGATGGATGGAAGATAGAAGAATGATTTTGACAACATAAGGATTTCTGAAGAATGTGATTCAAATGGCTTGTGAAAGGTTAGATTTATAGATTTTTGATGTGAACAAAGATAAGATTTGATAAGATTGATAAGGATTTTATTTTTGACAAAAGAGGAAATACAATGAGATGAGATAATATTTTCAAAAGATAGAAAGATTTTGATTTATTGTTTTAAAGGAATTAAAACAAGATAAGATAAGATGTGAAAAGATAGAAATATTTTGATTCTCTTTCAAAGGAAATAAATCTTGAAAAAGATGAGAAGGATAATTGATAAATTATCTAATTAAATCAATTAATTAGATACACACGAGTTCAAATTTTGGAAAGAAAGCGAGAAAATATTTTTGAGATTTTTATTAATTAAATAAATATTTGATTTATTTAATTAATGTTGAATTTATGATTTCATCAATTAAATAATATAAATTATTTAATTAACATTAGAAGAATTAATAGAAATGATTTAATTAATTAAATAATATAAATTATTTGATTAACATTAGAGGAATGGATGAAAATGATTTAATTAATTAAATAATATAAATTATTTAATTAACATTAGAGGAATTGATGAATTATGCATAGGAAGGGAATAAATAAAATTAGTCAAATAAATAAGATTTATTTAACTAATTAGATGATGACATGGGTACCTAGTGGCAAAACATACTACAAGGTGTCTAAATGCTAGAATGTTGTGGCAAGGTATTGTAAGAGGATAATTTTTTGATGTCTACAACTAGAACCTTGAGATGGTGGTATCATTGAATTATTTTGTAGGTCATTTGACCACCATTATGTTGTCAAAATACAAAGGGATAACCAAATTGTGTTGTAAACTACTTTTAGGATTAATAAAATCTTGAATCTCTTTGGGTGTGCAATTTTTTTCCACAAAGGTTTCTCCATGTAAACATTGTGTTACGATTTCCATTTTCATTTATTGTTGATTTTCTTTACATCTTATAACCTATCATGATTTTTTCAAAATACAAAGGGATAATTGAGTTGTGTTGTAACTATTTTTATAATTAATACAATCTTGAATCTCTTTGGGTGTGTGGAATTTTTTCCACAAAGGTTTCTCCATGTAAACATTGCGTTATTATTTTTATTTTAATTCATTGTTGATTTTCTTTACATCTTATGATCTATCATGATTTGGTAATATGAATGCAAAAGAGAATAAAAATCCTCATTTTATTGTTTCACTTCATTTTCAATAGGCCAATCAACATCATTAGTTGATATGGGTTTATCCTCCTTGTTAATCCCTAGTGGCTCAATTCTAAGTTGATGGCCCCTCTTATAAAGGCTACTTATAGGTCTCCTCCCCTTTTCTCTAAATTTGTGTGCTTGGTGCTTCCTTTGGCCTCAATTCTCCCTTATGATGCAAGATCAGAGGAAGAAAAACAACTCACCAAATCTCATTAGACAAAAACTCAAAACATCCTTGTTTGATTACTCATCTCAAATTCACTTTTCCCTTCACAAAACCTTGATTCCAAAGCACTAAAACATAAAACAAGGTGCCAAATCATTTATTGATTCCACAAAACATCTTAGCAACATCACAATGTTCAACCCAAGCCCTCTCATCAAATTAAATATTTCAAAAGTGTGAATTTTCCAAAGTTGACTATCCAAATTAGCAAGTAGGTCTCTTTAGACCACACAAACAACCAACTATACAAACCCAAGCCCATTTCTCCTTTCTAACATTACAATAGGTCTGCACAATCATATTAGACCATTCTCCAAGCTTTATTCAAGACTTTTTATCAAATACCAAATTGTAACCCTCTTGATTGCTCTTCCAAGCATTGTAACAGTGCTAAGGCATCACCTAATGAACCAAAATATTCAATGATTACACCTTCAACCTCAATAATCTTGAATAACACAATATAATTTACTTACAAGCCAATTTTCATGGGATTCCAATCAATATAAATGGAGATGAATTTTTTAGAGCTTGCTGCCCTGTCAAAATTTGAACTTGACTATTTCAACCAAAATGAGCATCAATTCCTTAATATTCAATGAAATGACCTCAAACCAATGCCAAAAGAAAGATAACTTGTTCCTCTATCCAACCATATATTATTTAGTTCATTTGGAGGTTGTACCTGCACATACAATTTGCTGCAACACGATTGTTCAACACACCTATCCTCTAGAGGGGGCATCATCATTCCATCATCATCATATTCTGATATCATTATCTATTTTCCTCTATCCATACCTTAGCTTCTTTGAAATGATGTTACTCGACACAAATCTCATCATCTCGAACATCATCTCAAAGAGGGGCAAAATGTAGACACCCAAAAATGTCCTCTTACAACACCTATCTCGACATTACATCATTTAGGCATCTTGTAACATATTTTTCCCTAGGTACCCATGTCATCATCTAATTAGTTAAATAAATCTTATCTATTTGACTAATTTCATTCCTATGCGTAGTCCATCCATTCCTCTAATGTTAATTAAATAATTTATATTATTTAATTAATTAAATCCTTTCTATTCATTCTTCTAATGTTAATTAAATAATTTATATATTTAATTAATGAAATCATAAATCCAACATTAATTAAATAAATCAAATATTTATTTAATTAATAAAATCCTAAAAAGATCTTCTCACTTTCTTTCCAAAATTGAAACTCATGTATATCTAATTAATTTATTTAATTAGATAATTCATCAATTATCCTTCTTGTCTTTTTCAAGATTTATTTCCTTTAAAATAGGAAATGAAATATTTCTATCTTTTTTGACATCTTATCTCATCTCGTTGTATTTCCTCTTTTGTCAAAAATCAAATCCTTAAATCTTGTCAAATCTTATATTCATCAACATCATGGCTCTATAAATACGGCCTCTCACAATACATTTAGGGGGTTGATTCATCTAGCATCTAGACTCTGTCAAAATCAGTCTTCCATCTCTATCATTCTCTCCATCTATCATTTTCATCGTCAAGTCATTATGCTACATGAATGAGAATCCAACATTCCTCCATTGTCAACCCTTCAAAATCTCACATTCTCATGCAAGTGGAGAAGAGCAATGGAGATAAATCGAGTTTAGCGTGGAGATCGGTTTGCACTTGTGCTTCTTATTGTGATTTTCATGTTGTTTCATACTCTATTGTGTTTGATAGGATTTAATTAGTTTATTGTTTTCATTACACTAAATTTATTGATTTTTGGCCTATCTACAAATTATATGACCTACGATCATATCATCTTAGGATTGTACCATACAAAAAGGTGTTATTTTCCCTTCCTCTACAACTTTGTATGATGGTTTAATTTCTTAATTCAAACTTTAATTTAATATCTTTTATTATTTTTCATATTTACTTAAAATATAAATTACATAAAATAAAAGTCATAAACACTACAAATATCATTTTTATTGTTGATGATCTAAGAGGTTATTCCCTAATATCTTTTATTATTGATTTATCTTATTCCCTAACTATCTATTTTAGTTGATTAAACTTGTACCCATTTAATTGATTTCACATTCCTTATTATTGATTTGAGCAAGAGCCCAACTAAAAATATTTAAATGTCAACAACTATCCCATCAAATTAACAACAAAGATCAAGAATTAGTATAAAGTAGTGTGATACAGAGGGAACATCATCATAAAGTGGACACAATTTTTCATTCTTATCCGAATGTTCACAAATATCTTCCACCTCGATGGAGAATAAAATATAAAACGCACTTAAAATAGTGCACATGCCAAATTTTAGATTCGACATAAAAAGGAAAGATTTTCCCAATATATTCAAGGCATTTTCCACGGTTTCCCTTGGAGTGACCTAGAATATTTTATTTCCTATAAAATGTCCTAGAATACTTTAAAAAAAAAAAAAGAGTATCATCTGAAAGTGCCTAGTATTTATGATTATAGCCATAAATGAATGTTTAAAAAATTCACATAAGGATAAATTAGACTATTAGATGGTTTGGATTGACTAATTAAAAGCCAATATAAAAGGATGATTTTTCCAATGAAAATATAACACAAAAGTGGAGAGAATTTCTTGCAATCCCAAGTAAGTCTCCTTGCATTGTCATGTTTTTCCATATTAGGAATTATTAGGTGTTGATTTGCCTAAGAAATAATAGAATAATATATCAAAAGCAAGAAAGCACACAATCAATGAATATAGAATATTTTCTAGCATGTAAACTAGTAATCGCACCTTCGTGTGCAATGGGTACGCCGAAGATTTGTGGAGATGAATATTTTAATATATGGTATTGTACTTGAAATATAGAAATTGTAAAATATGAAGTGTTGAAGGTTTATAAATAAATGAAGTTTTATTGTTGTGAACCAAACTTGTAGTGTAGAGGTCCAGTGCAAACGATAGATTTACTATAAGATGGTGAAACTTTTTTTGTGTAGTATACAGACATATGATGTTGGTAGACCGGTTGTAAAAAAGAAAGCAACAAGTTTGTAGCATTGATGAAATAGTCAATTGCCAAAGCTATGCATTGAATGGGACAGGCCTGCAAAGTGAATGGTGTAAGTGAGGAAGACTTTGCAGAAACATATACTAAAGTAACATTTGTGTATGCAGTTGTAATGCAGACTTTGAAAGAGTAAAAAATATAGAACTAACATGTATTTTATGGTTGAAAAGAATTTTAAAACCTGTAAACAAAACATTTTTTTTGCAGAAACAAAATATAGAAACCCTACATGTGGCAGTTAGAACTGAAAGTAAAACTCTCTTATTGATCATATTTTGAGACACAACATTTTCCTGTGTTGGAGAGCTGTTTCACAGATTTTTTTACCCAAATTTACTTGACTTTGCCTCTACCATATTTTGGGTAGAGTTTCAGCCATATCTGTGCATTTTACCTGCGTTGAACATTTTCATTTTTTAGTAGTTTTGAAGGCAATTCAAATATTTATTCAATACATCTCCAGAACTTCCACATTGCAACAACAATTTTGGAATAACTTGGATTAAATCTAAATGTTTTCTATTGGTGAATAAAACACTTTGGAAATGGTGTATGTACAACATTTAAGGGTGAAGTCATTGCATTCTTAAAAGAAACCTCTACATTTTTTTTGGAAATCACAATCTGGCCTAAGTAATTTTATTGACCAGTGACCAATGGCCCTGTTTCTGGCATAAATTATATGTAGGCTACTGATCAATCATTATTTGGTTACAATCCAAGTTTTGAAAAAACAAGCATTACGATAGGCCCTGCAAACCATCCCAATTGTGGAAAAGTCCATGCTAATGATAAAACTCTTGTTGTTGTCTGCATTAAAATTTTGTCAAACGATGAACATGCCATTTGCTATGCTTCCACATTTCACATACATGTCGAGCAGGGCAGTTGCAACTACAACAAATAGTTTACGTGCCTTTTATATTCTTTGAGGCATTATGTCAAATAGTTTACCCGCCTTTTCTATTATTCCACACTTTGCATACATGTCTACCAGTGCATTGGCAACTATAAGATTTGGAGAAAATCCGCATTCCATAGCTCCCATTTATGACATTTGCTTGAAAGTTTGTAAAGCCTTTTCAACAAATCCATTTTGTACATATCCCGCAATCATGAGCTCTCTCTCTCTTGACGGTGCTGTGCAAGTAGTAAATGTAAAACAGCTTAAATGTATAGACTCTGGAAAAAAAAAATGGCTGAAATAATGGCAAGTGAGTTACCTTAAGATTCATCACACAATTTGTCGAATTGTCAAGGATTGCAAAGAGAAAAATAGGGATAGTTTGCAGGAGAAATCTTCATAGTAGTCTTGAAAGGAGACTCCTAATATAGTGTAGGTGAGCTGAAAATGAGCAGCATAAAGAGTTTCGTAAAAGAGCAGCTTTGATGGAAAACATGCTACACATGTATCTTTTAATATAAACTATAATAAAGAAATGTATTTTTTAGCATTGACATATGAAAACTATCAAACAAATGGGGAAGATAGGCATGGTGATAGGAGACAAAACATAGAGGTCTGTTAATTGTAGAAAAAACCTTAAGAAATCAATCATCGATATATGCAGTTTGTATTCCACATAGATCTAGCTTGCATGAAAAGATTTGGTGCATTAAAAAGTGCTTCCATTCCATAAAAAATTGGATCCCTGCCAAAAACCAGATATGTCTTTAGTTTCTTGATTGTAGATTTTGTAATATAAACCATTTTGAATTTATGTTAAACATTTGTGAATTGACAATTGAAAGTGAAAGGAGTAAAGAATTATATAACCAACCTATAATTTCTTGTTCAAAAGTTTTTGAGAATGTCAAATGATTGATGCTGATAGTGTTGACAGTCGAGCCTCCTCTTTCACCCTTCGTGCAACATAAGGGTTGTGTTGCATTCGTGTGTATCTGTGGAATGTGAATGAAGGGTGGATACGAAGACCTCCAAGATGAGTGACTCTAGATATCGCTGTGAATGTCAATCCTTGCCGGTCAATGTTGCCAATGTCAATGGTGGCCCTTTCAAGTGTAAGGCCCTGTGATTTGTGGATGGTTAAAGCCCATGCCATTTTTAGTGGAATTTGCCGCCGCCCACCACGGCTCAAAGGGGTAATAGGGACATCTGTTGGATTGTTTGGATCCCAAGAAGGCCCTATGTAATGCTTGAAGCGAACAACAACAAACAAGGGGAGTTGTGGTGGTTTTGCGCTCTCCTTGTAGATAATGTGTTTGACTTGTCCAAGAGCACCATTGACGAGGCCTGCATCAGTCCATAGATTACAACTTAGCATCACCTTTTGGTTGAGACATAATAGGATCATAGGTTGGAGCTGTTCATCGTCTGGATTAAAGTGTGATGAGCTCCCTGTTTGCTCTGCAATGCATAAGGCAATGGGCTGTGCCAAAGACAACAACATACGCTTATTATGGAGTGACACCATCTCATTGGTTGCAAAAAGATGTATGGATGATAAGAAAGGAATTTGTTCTGTGGACGTTAGTGCTGAGCTTGAACGTGACATTAGCAGTTGCCAATCTGCAATTGTAGGTTGAGCCTTCCTTAAATTGCACAAGAGTTGACGAAATAGAATTTGAGTGGGATCCTCTCCGCTTTGACGAAATATTTTGGTAAGTGTAATCACTGTTTCGATGCTACGCCATAGTGTGCCACCATAGGAAGAAGAAGAGTACATAGGAATATCCTTGACTGGCGGTAGTTGGCCCAAGTCTCCAAAGAGCAGGATGGAACGACCTCCAAACGGAGTGTGGTTATGTGAAGGGAAGGCTTCGCGCAAGCGAGTGTCAATACGTTCTAGCAGCCTTGGACCGATGAAGCTCATTTCATCTATCAAAATGTAGCGAACAAAGTACATTTTTTCTTGGAAGTTTGCTAGCATTTGGCCCTGCAAGGGAGCCATCTCTTTGATGGGAATGCGAAGTGCGGAATGTATTGTTGCTGCTCCAATATTGAATGCTGCAACACCTGTAGGTGCAAGAAGTAGGAGAGAAGTTTGACCATTTGGAGCTGAACCATTGAGTGCAGTCCTGATTTTTTTGATGAGGTGTGACTTTCCGGTGCCTATAGTTCCTTGAACAATTATTCTTAGTGGTGGTTGATAAGTGTTGGAAGATAGGTGTGACAACACTAAATCCAATTTTTTTTGTTGTTCGGATGAAAGGGCGTGCGTGGTGTTTACATTGGGTGGGTGGGGGACTTGAAATGCTTTGCGGTTAGACTCTACAAAGCTAGTAGCCAAGTTGTGATGTTGTGGATTTATGGAAGGAGTCTCCCAATCATGATTAAGGCCTATTTCATGGTCACCCAGCATGTCAATTTCAGCAAGCTGGATTGGGTGGCCTGGGTGTACACTTGACAGGACTTGCCATTCAGATTGGTTACATTGATGTGGTTGTTCTTCATTGTCAGAAGGAGTGCCTGGTTCTGGGTTGGCGGATGTTTCTGGTGCAATGCGTCGCACATGCCATGGATGGTAGCTGCATGCCAGCCTCTCCCAGTTAGCAACAATTTCATCTGTGGATGATCCACAGTCGTATGCAATGTTACGAATTGGTTTGTAGAGAAGCAATTCACTCCAACAGAAGTCATGAAATTGTGGGTCATCCCTTGTAGGAATGCTTGTGAAGCGTGGAGATACTCAAACAATAGCATTTTTGGCACGCTCTTTCCATTGGTACTTTTTACGAGTTGCTTTGAAGCTCCATTTTTGCGTGACCTCAATCAGTGCCAATGTCTCCATAGAAGCAGGACGGGCCAAGTATGCATCAATGTAGTCTGTGTTTGTTGATGTGGATGTGGTTGAGAGTGGAATGCGTTGATAGTGTTTTTGGCTAACATTTAAAGAAACGAATGTTCTACTGGACAGACAAAGGGGTAGCTTTAGCAAAAGGTGGCAACTTTCTTGGGCACTTATATCACGGTCAACAACATTGTCAACAAGCATTTTTCTAAAAGCTATAGGTGCTGGCTTGTTAGGATCTAAGTTAGTTGAAATACGAGAAAGCATTGCATGATATGTTTCGGATTTGGTTTCTGCTTTTGCTGCATACTTGGCTATATATTTGAGCACTGCATCTATTGAGAGAACGGGTTGGCAATCTACATTTGCTCGCCAAATAGAGAGGATTGTGGGGTTGTGAAGGTTCAAACAGTCGTCATTGCGAGCAGGGGTGTGCTTTGGCAGGCCACTCTCAATTGAAAGGGTTGAGGTATCTTGGATGGGCCAAGGGGCTTTGTAGCGGCATTCAAGGATGGCTCCTTTTTTTCGCAAGCATGTGTTCAAGGTACAACGCGTATGGCATTGAACACAGTTGAGCAATTCATTGTAGTCATTTGAAGGGTTTGACAACATAATCATTCTTGTGTCCATTAAGCAGGGGTTGTCAAAGGTAGATTGTTGAACCCTATCATTTGAAATTGGATGGTGGTGCGGGTTCCATGCAGAGACATATTTGTCAATGTAGTTGAGTGCATTTTGTACTGATGCAAGATTATTCCATTGTAGTTTAGCAATATCAGGTGCTTGTTTGAGCCAAACAAAGCCATGGACATGTGCAGATCCTCGGTGTTGCCATTCATACCTGGAGAGTGGAGATCTTAGTAAGCAATAGGTGTATGGAAAAAAAATTTAAAAGAAGATGTGAAATATGTTTACCTATACCAGTAGTCGGTTGTGCAGAGAATCTTTTCCAGAACCTCTTCACGAAAAGCAGTGAATCTGTGATGCATGTATAGTGCAGAGAGGTGTGGGTTTTGCACTATATTTTGGATCCTCCATCGAGATGCAGCTGTAGGATTTGTTGGTGCAGTAGACGGCATGACATTGTGTAGGTCAGGCCATTTAGTATCTACTGCGCTAAGGGTAAAGAATAGAGTCGGGCAACCAACCTGAATAACCATGTCAGATAGCTCCCCCCTACGATGACTCCAAAAGGGGCGTGTGCCACGTATAATTGAGCCAAAATGCATAACCTGGTCTGCAAGCTTGTCATCAGGAAGGTCCTTCAATCTTTGTTGCAGGGCAAGTATTGTTGTTGGTAGGCTACATTCCAAGTGTTTTTGAACAAAAACAGAAGCTGTGGATTGGCTTCGATGGCGCATAAGAATATTAAGTATGAAGTATCTAAATCGTGGATGTTGACCAAACCTATTATCATGGTATCTCAGAAGGTGGAGATCATATTCATGTAACTTGACCTCTTTCATATTTTGTTGGTTGAATGTAGCTGTGCCCTTTGGAAACAATGTGGGGAATGCCATAACAAATAATCCATCAGTGGTGTATTCATTGATGGGCGTTAAAGAAATTGGTGGCCAATCAACAGTAGGAGTTGGGCGTCCTTCCCCTAATTGCAACAAGGCTCGTAATTCTTCCACTTCGGTACGGGCAGGGGGAAGATTGGCCACAAACGATGTTGTTGCTTGCAAATTCTCTTCAAATTGCTCTTCATCTGGATTATCTGTTTCCATCAAACTTACATCAGAGGGATTTGAATTTGAGGTTGTTGTGTGTAGAAGGTCTGAGATGTCAGTGGAGGCAATAGGCAAGCATAAGAGAGATGCCTCATCTAACTGTACATCTTTGTAGTAAGGGTCATTAGAAATCTTATATTGTAAAGCCTCGTGAACACGTGTTCTGCAAACATAGAAGCTATACTGCTGGGAAGGAACATTTTTTTTGTTAACTATGAGTATATCAAGGTCATGTATATGTCGAGGTAAATAAGTTGCAATTACAGTAATATCTTGAGGAAAACAAATAGTGTGGCCACTGTATTTTAATTGGCCCCCTCTTGCATAAGTAACTTGGAGTACAGGGCTAACACGTGCTATGAGCATCTCCTCGATTTGAGTAATGTGTTGCAAACATGCAGGCTGCTCACCAGGGTCCATGTTGTTCCACTTTGAGAAGCGATTGCCATTTTTTTCTGAAATGCACCTTGAACAAGCAATACTACCATTGAATTGCCTAGTTTTTATTCCCAGATATCGTTCCATGCATACTTGGCATGTTGAGAAGTTTGATAGGCTATCCAACTTTGAACGGAATGAATTTCTTGTAGTGTAATAGTTTGGAGGAAATAGTGGAGGATTTTGGGTTTGGGAGGGGGAGTTGGGTTGTAATATAGAATGCATATGTGATGTGGGTAATTGTAACAGAGAGGGATTAATGGAAAGAGAGGGTGTGGATGTGGAAGCTCCTGCATGGAGGTTGTGGCGGTTTGCTCGTCTCCCTCTATTAAAGGAATCCTTCTTTGCATGGTACCTTAATCGTTCCAGATGGTTACGATGAGAACGCTTTGCTTGCAAAATTTCTGCTTGATTTTCCATGATGGGGATTGCTGGGGAACAAAGCAAAGCAATATTAATATTTAGAAGAATTTATTGGAGATAACTTTGGAGTGTGACATTAACTTTTCACATAGGCAAAAAAGCATTAAACTTTTAAAAAATATATGGGTGAGTGAGGGTGGTTGTGTTTAAACATTGTGTTGTTGATCGTAATAGAAGCTGTATTATGTACTAAAAAAAGATATAGGAAATGGTTTTCTAGTAAAAAGGCCTAATAAATGATATATGAATCACAAGTGAATGTCTTGGAAATAGTTTTATACCATGCATTTTGGGTTACGAACAAAGCCATTACAATTCATTTGAGCAAAATATCTACTGCATCATAGAAAGGTTGCATTTAAACAAGTTTTTGAGTAGTATTTAATGTTTGGTATCAAACATATAATCCCCAATTGAGTTGCTACAATCTTGAATTAGAGATGGCAAAACTGTTTGATCTCACCAACATAAGGATATTATAATTTTCAATTTTAATCTTAGTAACCAAATACAAATTTTGACAAGGAAAATTAAAAGCAAAAATTTTACAAATTGTTGAAAAAGAAAAGAATCGATTGAATTTTTGAAAACTGGATTTCTAACTAATTTCTACAATCTTGAATTAGAGATGGCAATGCTGTTTGATCTTTACCAACATAAGGATATTATAATTTTCAGTTTTAATCTTAGTAACCAAATACAAATGTTGATAAGGAAAATTAAAAGCAAAATTTTTACAGATTGTTGAAAAAGAAAAGAATCCATTGAATTTTTGAAAACTGCATTTCTGACTAATTTCTTGTAAAAAAATTCGAAATTTTTTGGTAAGCAAAGTTTCAGTACAAAAACATAACCCAAATTTTTCAAGATGTGCAGGGAAAAGCAGATCAAGCACAACAGCCCTACAAGAATTCTGTTATCATGAATTTTTCTCTGGTTTTTACTTAAATAGTAACTTTCATGTTTAACCTCTCAAATCACACGGTGAACACAAATGTAAAGAGTTTGCAAGAACAATATTACAAAGCCCAAGATGGATGGATTCCAATCTGTGTTGATTTTGAGCTTTATTACATCTATAAAAGTTTATTTCCTTTTGTTTAATTTTTAATTTATTTCTCCACTAAAAGATAGATAAAATTTTATCCCTCATTATAATTTAATGTAAGTCTCTCTCATTCACCAGATACATATTAAATAACACATAATCAACAAATAAAAGCTTTCCCTTTTTTTTTTTTTTTCTTTCAACATTCTTTTGATACAAGTTCATAAGATAACTCTTTCCTTCATTCCAAAAAGATACAAAACTTGAAATATTATAATAATATGTATAAAATAAATAATTTGCATGCCAATAAAAGAAAGCTTGCTATATTACATGTTTTCTTTTCATTGAACAATCTATGAAATCCGTCCTTAAACTTAGAATACTACAAGTAAAATTTGAGGAAAAGCATGAAACCCTTTTTTTTTTTACTTACAATATTACCACAATATTTGAGCAAGCGAGTTACACCAATGTCTTTGGTGCTTATTGTTTTGTTCTCACTCCTTGTTATTCTGCAGACTCATAGACGGCTCGATTTGGTCAACAAGAATAAAGCATATTCCTGCATAAGTAAAGCACATTTTATTGATCTATTTTCATTAACTGTTTAAATGCAAAGAGCACAACTTTGTAAGTTTTCTTTTTACTTTGTATCGCTATAACCATATATGGTATTTTACTTGCATTTGTTTGAACACCAAGACACAGATTTGAACCCCTGTACTAACACAGATGTAAATATGCACATGAATTTTTCAGTTCCCTTGCTGTATACAGGATGTAATGTGCAGCCTATGCATTACTGTTTGCATTTTTAGAAATGTTTTTACAGGATTATTGTTATATTTCTTGCTGGAAAAACGACAGGTTTATTGTTGCTGGAAAATCAACAGGTTTAAGGAAGAGTTTCCAAGAATTTTCAAGGGAGATATACCTAGTTTCTTTTCTTTCAAAATTTGTATCTATGAACATTCAGTCTGTGATTTTTATTTTGTTTTAAATATTAATTCTCTTGTTTTTCTTTCATTGTGCAGGTCTGTGTTCTCAGATCTGAATTTATAAAGCTGGCATTATTTATTTTTATGCTGACATTCTCTTTTTTTTTGGGTCATCCATTTACTGTGCATATTTAAGTCTCATACTCACAGAGCCATTAAATTTTGTACAGCTTACCTGAAGCCCTCTTTTATCTTTATTTATTATTATTTTTTTTTATATGGGTTTATCTGCAATCCATAACCAGGCTTTGTTGAACCGTGTCTATCTCTATTTTAATTTTATATGGGTTTATCTGTTGAGCTTGGTACTTTGGCATCCATAGAAGCATTAAGTATTGTATTTGAACCCCGACCTTCATCAACTCAAAATTTATAAGAAAGAAAAAAATCTTCCAACGAACATGCTGTCGTCGGCAATCAAAATGTGCTCACATGTAGATATGTGCGAGGATAGTCTATAACAACCGTGACAACTACTTGTAACGGTGAACTGAACAGATTAGGAAATCTGATATAAAAGCGGTCCTATGTCAACAATACAGTATTACTTAAGTCTTCAAGAATGCATGATTGTCTAAAAGACCAACTTGACCAGAACGAAAGATGAATACCCACAGGCTCATTAAATTAGAGAATATATTTTATAATAGAAACCTCAGCTTCAATGTAAGTTTATGGAAGGGAATGTAATACGACCAAACAAACCAACATGATGTGTTCTGAAATGGGCCATAAATATAGGTAACTTTCTCAATCTGGTGAATCCAATAAAGAGAGATTCAAGATCAAAAAAGAAACATTGTTCGTGTTTCCCTGAATGCTTCAACACCTATGCTAAATATATAATGGTCGGATTTTCTTATGGCAGTCTCAAAATGTAGGATCCATATCATTAGCTTTCCGGGCTACAACATGATATATACAGATGACAAATAGATGGAAAAAGGGCTGAAAACTATAGTTCCTGAGCACTAATCAGTAAAAAACATTCATTGGAAGTAAATCAGTGAAAAAACATTCATTTGATTCATTTGATCTCATTTGATCTTCAAATTTAAGCCCTATTTTTATGCATGCAAATGATCTTGGTATGAATCAATATTTGACTAAACTGCGCACAGTAAAATATCTGTAATGCAGAAGGTTAAAAAAAATACAATAAACTGTAATCATGGGAAGTGGCTTACCTACAGATTCTGCGGAAATTGTGTCGATGCCAATGACAGAAAATGGGCAGAGGTCGCAGGAAATTTTGAGGAAACCCCAAGTTGTGTACGGTTGCTCCTTAATCTTGCTGCTTCAATCTATCACCGTAAAGGGGCAGAAAGCATTAGCGGCGGGGGATAAATAGAAACAAAAGACATCTGAATGAGCAGACAGAGAAATCATGTGAAGACTTCTGAAGAATAAAATCCAGTACCCGTTATTAAAATTTAATCATTGAGAAATCTTATAAACAGGGGACGATATAAATCGACAGTACAGATGAATCTTAAATCCAGAATCTGCACAAATGTGTCCCGCTGTCAACGATAAACACAAACCAGACTGGTAAGTGACTTACCTCCAGATTCTGCACAAATGAGTCCCACTATCAACGATGCCTGAGAGAGAAAATGGGCAGAGTTTGCAGGAACCCTACCAAAGCCGAAATCACTTATTGCTTCAATGTATTCACAATAAACAAAAGGTAAACTGTGTATGCGTGGAAGCGATTTAGGGTTTGAGAAGTGAAAACAGCAAAAACAATGAACGACGAAGATCTGCCGTGTTCTCTGGCATCCTCTGTCCTGCGATTTGAACCGTGGATAGGGGAAATGGGTTGGGAGAAGCTCATTTTTTTGACCGACTTCAGCGTAATAAAGAGCAAAACGACAAGAACAAATGGATCTGGCCAAAGACAGGTCGCGGCGAAATTTGAGTGGAGAACTTCATTGAGGGGTTCTCTTGCAAATATAAGCTAGTTCGGCCATTACATTCCTCGGAATATTGTACCAGTGGGCATCGACAACGAGGAAGATTTGTACTAATAAACCTTTCTTTGTTGAAAGTGAAAGTTTTGTTGTCGACAAAACGTCGATTCCAGTAATGGTAGTATGCTAGGTTGATTGTAAAATAAGAAATTATGTTTTGTACCCCATGTGAAATGTTATGGAATGGTATTGTTTCTGTACGGTCACTTTAATGTACTGGTATTTTGACTTAAAAGTGATGAATCATAGTAAGAAGAAATAGTGGTTTAACACTTTTAAAGGTAATAAATCTAAATCAGATTTGTTGGACGGAGTATTTTTTATTAAAAAAATTTGTGTAGGTTATTTTTGAATATAAAATGGTTTAATAGTTAGAAGTAATTTTTTACGAATATAAATAAGACAAGAGACGCATTTGTGTCAGTTTCTGCCCATTGTGGGTTGTGTTTGGTCATTTTAAACATCTAGTTAATAGAAATAGTTAGGGGTTTAATGTGATTGTTTGTTGTTTTATAATGTCATTATTATAGTTGATTAATATTGAAAAATAAAAATAAAAAATCTTGTGGGGTGTACTTGTTGTTTTAAACATTTAGTTAATAGAAATAGCTAGGGGTGTAATGTGACTGTTTGTTGTTGTATAATATTATTATTATAGTTGATTAATGTTGCATAAATAAAAAATAAAATTCATATGGGTGTGTTTTGTTGTTTTAAACATTTAGTTAATAGAAATAAGTAGGGGTGTAATATAATTGTTTGTTGTTGTATAATGTTATTATTATAGTTAATTAATGTTCCAAAAATAAAAAATATGCAATTATACAAATATATTATTATAATAATTCCATATATATATATATATATATATTTATTTATTTTATCCTTTTGATAATGTGATATTTATGTAATTTTTGCCTTGCTAAATTATATTATTACATGTATATTTTTAAAAATAGATTTTATTGAAATATTAATTGTAGATACATAATTTTTTTTTTTTGATATTTATTATAGATAGATAAATTTTATTGTGATATTTAATACACACTTGATAAACAAATATAAAATATGCATTGAGTGTACTCACATTTATTTAATAAGTTTGAAAATCTTACCAATTATTAAATAAAATATGTAAAATAATACTTGTAAGTCAACAATGTAATTATATGATGATGTATGTAATAGTGCTCATGTCATTCAAGTCATTAATAGGTTTGAAATTTGATTCATGAATTAAATGCATTGCATTGCACATAATTTAGAAAAATAAAATAAAAAAATCCTAATTTTTGCAATGAATGTTGACAACATGAACCAATAAAAAGAAAGATAAATAATATTTTAACAATTTTAGAAATAGACAATTTAAAATAGACTATATAAAATTGTTGGTAAAGTTTTTAATTCTAAATGTTTATTGGTTGGATTGTCACTATCACTCAAAAAAATTGAATTGAATGAATGCTTTAATATTCGGGCAGAACTAATAATGGTTATATTGTTTCATGGCCTCAATGATTGATTACCATTTTTAGATCGATTACATATTCTAATCAAATTTTACTTAAAAAAGCTATCAATGCACATAAATGAAATGTAGTGATTAAAACATAAATTTTGAATGCTCTTCTAGCAAGATAAAGCAATGGAGCAAACTTAAAAACTAGTCCAAACCTAAACTACTCCTAGTCCATCCTCAACGAATATGGTGGATCTTTCTTGATGACGTGGCACTATTGAAGGTATGTCAACTTCCTTATCTTTTGACGTTTTAGAGGTTTTCACTAGAAGATACATTCTTTATTTTTATTTTTTCATTGTCCAATAATACCTTTTGAAAGTTTTTACTAGAACCCTTCAATTTTTTATTTTATTTTTGTCACTAATAAAATCGACCTTTTCAAATTAGATCTTATTATTCAATTTAAATAGACATATAATTAAAAAGAACCTAGGATGATATACATATTATCTATTTCTTTTAAAACACTAAATTTAAACACATCACTATTGAACGATCCTTTAATTCTTTAAATGAATAAAAAGTACAAGGCCAACTAACCAAATTTACATTGAATAAAGGAAGAGATCCAACTTAAAACGTCCGAAAAAGATTTGCAAGGTAGTTGGAAAAAATAAAATATTTTTACCCTTTTTCATTGAAAAATCGCATGTTTGGTATTGACTGTTTTGAAACAGTACGGTGGGTTTGTATCTTCGTGCAAAACAGCCTACAAATATACGCTTTGCGGCAAAAGCCAGAACATAGCAGAGCATCTCATTTTCTATCTTAGATTTCTGTGTATACTTGAAGTGGCCTTTTTCCTCAAAGCTTCCT